>CM060975.1:605000-897500 GCA_030765065.1 Deroplatys truncata
CACTTCACAGACTATCCCTTAGAGAGCAGACCTGCCAACTTTTGCTATGTAGTGGATATAAATCTGTGATTGTAAGACACTACACAGACTATCCCTTAGAGAGCAGACCTGCCAACTTTTCCTATGTAGTGGATATAAATCTGTGATGGTAAGACACTACACAGACTATCCCTTAGAGAGCAGACCTGACAACTTTTTCTATGTAGTGGATATAAATCTGTGATGGTAAGACACTTCACACACTATCCCTTAGAGAGCAGACCTGCCAACTTCAGCTATATAGTGGATATAAATCTGTGATGGTAAGACACTACACAGACTATCCCTTAGAGAGCAGACCTGCCAACTTTTCCTATGTAGTGGATATAAATCTGTGATGGTAAGA
The DNA here is from genome assembly GCA_030765065.1 of Deroplatys truncata. Classification (NCBI taxonomy): domain Eukaryota; kingdom Metazoa; phylum Arthropoda; class Insecta; order Mantodea; family Mantidae; genus Deroplatys; species Deroplatys truncata. The sequence continues at coordinate 605,386 of CM060975.1, forward strand.
CACTACACAGACTATCCCTTAGAGAGCAGACCTGCCAACTTCAGTTCTATAGTGGATATAAATCTGTGATGGTAAGACACTTCACAGACTATCCCTTAGAGAGCAGACCTGCCAACTTCAGTTCTATAGTGGATATAAATCTGTGATGGTAAGACACTACACAGACTATCCCTTAGAGAGCAGACCTGCCAACTTCAGTTATATAGTGGATATAAATCTGTGATGGTAAGACACTACACAGACTATCCCTTAGAGAGCAGACCTGCCAACTTCAGTTATATAGTGGATATAAATCTGTGATGGTAAGACACTACACAGACTATCCCTTAGAGAGCAGACCTGCCAACTTTTCTTATGTAGTGGATATAAATCTGTGATGGTAAGACACTACACAGACTATCCCTTAGAGAGCAGACCTGCCACCTTTTGCTATGTAGTGGATATAAATCTGTGATGGTAAGACACTTCACTACACTATCCCTTAGATAGCAGACCTGCCAACTTTTCCTATGTAGTGGATATAAATCTGTGATGGTAAGACACTACACAGACTATCCCTTAGAGAGCAGACCTGCCAACTTTTGCTATGTAGTGGATATAAATCTGTGATGGTAAGACACTTCACACACTATCCCTTAGATAGCAGACCTGCCAACTTTTCCTATGTAGTGGATATAAATCTGTGATGGTAAGACACTACACAGACTATCCCTTAGAGAGCAGACCTGCCAACTTCAGTTCTATAGTGGATATAAATCTGTGATGGTAAGACACTTCACAGACTATCCCTTAGAGAGCAGACCTGCCAACTTCAGTTCTATAGTGGATATAAATCTGTGATGGTAAGACACTTCACAGACTATCCCTTAGAGAGCAGACCTGCCAACTTCAGTTCTATAGTGGATATAAATCTGTGATGGTAAGACACTTCACACACTATCCCTTAGATAGCACACCTGCCAAATTCAGCTCTATAGTGGATATAAGTCTCTGCTGGTAAGACACTACACAGACTATCCCTTAGAGAGCAGATCTGCCAATTGCCGTATAGTGGATACACATCTGTAATGGTAACATATTTCACATACAGATCCCTAAGATAGCAGATCTGCCAACTGCTGTATAGTGGATATACATCTGTAATGGTAACATATTTCACATACAGATCCTTAAGATAGCAGATCTGCCAACTGCTGTATAGTGGATATAAATCTGTGATGGTAGCACACTTCACATACAGATCCCTAAGAGAGCAGATCTGCCAACGTTTGCTGTATAGTGGATATAAATCTGTAATGGTAAAATACTTCACATACAGATCCCTAAGAGAACAGATCTGCCAACTTTTCCTGTATAGTGGATATAAATCTGTGATTGTAACACACTTCACATACAGATCCATAAAAGAGCAGATCTGCCAACTGCTGTATAGTGGATATAAATCTGTAATGGTGACCTACTTCACATACAGAGCCCTAAGATAGCAGATCTGCAACTGCTGTATAGTGGATATAAATCTGTAATGGTGACCTACTTCAAATATAGACCCCTAAGAGAACAGATCTGGCAACTGCTGTATAGTGGATATAAATGTGTAATGGTAACACACTTCACATACAGACCACTAAGAGAGCAGATCTGCAACTGCTGTATAGTGGATATAAATCTGTAATGGTGACCTACTTCAAATATAGACCCCTAAGAGAACAGATCTGGCAACTGCTGTATAGTGGATATAAATGTGTAATGGTGACCTACTTCAAATATAGACCCCTAAGAGAACAGATCTGGCAACTGCTGTATAGTGGATATAAATCTGTAAGGGTAACACACTACACATACAGATCCCTAAGAGAGCAGATCTGCCAACTGGTGTATAGCGGATATAAATGTGTAATGGTAACACACTTCACATACAGATCCCTAACAAGCAGATCTGCCAACTGCTGTATAATGGATATAAATCTGTAATGGTAACACACTTCACATACAGATCCCTAAGAGAGAATTTCTGCCAACTTTTGCTGTATAGTGGTAATAAATCTGTAAGGGTAACACACTACACATACAGATCCCTAAAAGAGCAGATCTGCCAACTGGTGTATAGTGGATATAAATCTGTAATGGTAACACACTTCACATACAGATCCCTAAGAGAGCAGATCTGCCAACTTTTGTTCTATAGTGAATATCCATCTGTAATGATAACACACTTCACATACAGATCCCTAAGAGAGCAGATCTCCCAACGTTTGCTGTATAGTGGATATAAATCTGTGATCTTAACACACTTCACACACAGATCCATAGGAGAGCAGATCTGCCAACTGCTGTATAGTGGATATAAATCTGTAAGGGTAACACACTTCACATACAGATCCCTAAGAGAGCAGATCTGCCAACTTTTGCTGTATAGTGGATATAAATCTGTAAGGGTAACACACTACACATACAGATCCATAAGAGAGCAGATCTGCCAACTGCTGTATAGTGGATATAAATCTGTAATGGTAACATACTTCACATACAGATCCCTAAGAGAGCAGATCTGCCAACTGCTGTATAGTGGATATAAATCTGTAATGGTAACATACTTCACATACAGATCCATAAGAGAGCAGATCTGCCAACTGCTGTATAGTGGATATAAATCTGTAAGGGTAACACACTTCACATACAGATCCTTAAGATAGCATATCTGCCAACTGCTGTATAGTGGATATAAATCTGTGATCTTAACACACTTCACACACAGATCCCTAAGAGAGCAGATCTGCCAACTTTTGCTGTATAGTGGATATAAATCTGTGATCTTAACACACTTCACACACAGATCCCTAAGAGAGCAGATCTGCCAACTTTTGCTGTATAGTGGATATAAATCTGTGATCTTAACACACTTCACACACAGATCCCTAAGAGAGCAGATCTGCCAACTTTTGCTGTATAGTGGATATAAATCTGTGATCTTAACACACTTCACACACAGATCCCTAAGAGAGCAGATCTGCCAACTTTTGCTGTATAGTGGATATAAATCTGTGATCTTAACACACTTCACACACAGATCCCTAAGAGAGCAGATCTGCCAACTTTTGCTGTATAGTGGATATAAATCTGTAATGGTAACATACTTCACATACAGATCCTTAAGATAGCATATCTGCCAACTGCTGTATAGTGGATATAAATCTGTAATGGTAACATACTACACATACAGATCCATAAGAGAGCAGATCTGCCAACTGCTGTATAGTGGATATAAATCTGTAATGGTAACACACTTCACATACAGATCCTTAAGATAGCATATCTGCCAACTGCTGTATAGTGGATATAAATCTGTGATTGTAACATACTTCACATACAGATCCCTAAGATAGCAGATCTGCCAACTGCTGTATAGTGGATATAAATCTGTGATTGTAACATACTTCACATACAGATCCTTAAGATAGCAGATCTGCCAACTGCTGTATAGTGGATATAAATCTGTGATTTGAACACACTTCACATACAGATCCCTAAGAGAGCAGATCTGCCAACTGCTGTATAGTGGATATAAATCTGTGATTGTAACATACTTCACATACAGATCCCTAAGATAGCAGATCTGCCAACTGCTGTATAGTGGATATAAATCTGTAATGGTAGCATACTTCACATACAGATCCCTAAGATAGCAGATCTGCCAACTGCTGTATAGTGGATATAAATCTGTAATGGTAACACACTTCACATACAGATCCCTAAGATAGCAGATCTGCCAACTGCTGTATAGTGGATATAAATCTGTGATTGTAACATACTTCACATACAGATCCTTAAGATAGCAGATCTGCCAACTGCTGTATAGTGGATATAAATCTGTGATTTGAACACACTTCACATACAGATCCCTAAGAGAGCAGATCTGCCAACTGCTGTATAGTGGATATAAATCTGTGATTGTAACATACTTCACATACAGATCCCTAAGATAGCAGATCTGCCAACTGCTGTATAGTGGATATAAATCTGTAATGGTAACACACTTCACATACAGATCCCTAAGATAGCAGATCTGCCAACTGCTGTATAGTGGATATATATCTCTAATGGTAACACACTTCACATAAGGATCATTAACATAGCAGATCTGCCAACTGCTGTATAGTGGAAATAAATCTGTGATTGTAACACTTTCTCATACAGATCCCTAAGAGAGCAGATCTGCCAACTGCTGTATAGTGGATATAAATTTGTAATTCTAAGACACTTTACATACAGATCCCTAAGAGAGCAGATCTGCCAACTTTTGCTCTATAGTGGATATACATCTCGATGATAACACACTTCACATACAGATCCCTAAGAGAGCAGATCTGCCAACTCTTGCTCTATAGTGGATATACATCTCGATGATAACACACTTCACATACAGATCCCTAAGAGAGCAGATCTGCCAACTTTTGCTCTATAGTGGATATACATCTCGATGATAACACACTTCACATACAGATCCCTAACAGAGCAGACTTGCCAACTTCTGCTCTATAGTGGATATACATCTCTGATGATAACACACTTCACATACAGATCCCTAAGAGAGCAGATCTGCCAACTTTTGCTCTATAGTGGATATAAATCTGTGATAGTATCACACTTCACATACAGATCCCTAACAGAGCAGATCTGCCCACTCTTGCTCTATAGTGGATATATATCTCTGATGGTAAGACACTTCACAGACTATGCCTTAGAGAGCAGACCTGCCAACTTTAGCTACATAGTGGATATAAATCTGTGATGCTAAGACACTACACAGACTATCCCTTAGAGAGCAGACCTGCCAACTTCATCTATATAGTGGATATAAATCTGTGATTTTAAAACACTACACAGACTATCCCTTAGAGAGCAGACCTGCCAACTTCATCTATATAGTGGATATAAATCTGTGATGGTAAGACACTACAGAGACTATCCCTTAGAGAGCAGACCTGCCAACTTCAGCTATATAGTGGATATAAATCTGTGATGGTAAGACACTACACAGACTATCCCTTAGAGAGCAGACCTGCCAACTTCATCTATATAGTGGATATAAATCTGTGATGGTAAGACACTACACAGACTATCCCTTAGAGAGCAGACCTGCCAACTTCAGCTATATAGTGGATATAAATCTGTGATGGTAAGACACTACAGAGACTATCCCTTAGAGAGCAGACCTGCCAACTTCATCTATATAGTGGATATAAATCTGTGATGGTAAGACACTTCACAGACTATCCCTTAGAGAGCAGACCTGCCAACTTCATCTATATAGTGGATATAAATCTGTGATGGTAAGACACTTCACAGACTATCCCTTAGCCAGCAGACCTGCCAACTCTAGCTACATAGTGGATATAAATCTGTGATGCTAAGACACTACACAGACTATCCCTTAGAGAGCAGACCTGCCAACTTCATCTATATAGTGGATATAAATCTGTGATTTCAAAACACTACACAGACTATCCCTTAGAGAGCAGACCTGCCAACTTCATCTATATAGTGGATATAAATCTGTGATGGTAAGACACTACAGAGACTATCCCTTAGAGAGCAGACCTGCCAACTTCAGCTATATAGTGGATATAAATCTGTGATGGTAAGACACTACACAGACTATCCCTTAGAGAGCAGACCTGCCAACTTTAGCTCTATAGGGGATATAAATCGGTGATGGTAAGACACTACACAGACTATCCCTTAGAGAGCAGACCTGCCAACTTCAGCTCTATAGTGGACATAAATCTGTGATGGTAAGACACTACACAGACTATCCCTTAGAGAGCAGACCTGCCGACTTCAGCTCTATAGTGGATATAAATCTGTGATGGTAAGACACTACACAGACTATCCTTAGAGAGCAGACCTGCCAACTTCAGCTCTATAGTGGATATAAATCTGTGATGGTAAGACACTTCACAGACTATCCCTTAGAGAGCAGACCTGCCAACTTTAGCTATAGAGTGGATATAAATCTGTGATGGTAAGACACTTCACAGACTATCCCTTAGAGAGCAGACCTGCCAACTTTAGCTATAGAGTGGATATAAATCTGTGATGCTAAGACACTACACACACTATCCCTTAGAGAGCAGACCTGCCAACTTTAGCTATATAGTGGATATAAATCTGTGATGCTAAGACACTTCACACACTATCCCTTAGAGAGCAGACCTGCCAACTTCAGTTATATAGTGGATATAAATCTGTGATGGTAAGACACTTCACAGACTATCCCTTAGAGAGCAGACCTGCCAGCTTTTGCTATGTAGTGGATATAAATCTGTGATTGTAAGACACTACACAGACTATCCCTTAGAGAGCAGACCTGCCAACTTTTCCTATGTAGTGGATATAAATCTGTGATTGTAAGACACTTCACAGACTATCCCTTAGAGAGCAGACCTGCCAACTTTTGCTATGTAGTGGATATAAATCTGTGATTGTAAGACACTACACAGACTATCCCTTAGAGAGCAGACCTGCCAACTTCAGTTCTATAGTGGATATAAATCTGTGATGGTAAGACACTTCACAGACTATCCCTTAGAGAGCAGACCTGCCAACTTTTCCTATGTAGTGGATATAAATCTGTGATGGTAAGACACTTCACAGACTATCCCTTAGAGAGCAGACCTGCCAATTTCAGTTGTATAGTGGATATAAATCTGTGATGGTAAGACACTTCACAGACTATCCCATAGAGAGCAGACCTGCCAACTTCAGTTCTATAGTAGATATAAATCTGTGATGGTAAGACACTTCACACACAATCCCTTAGAGAGCAGACCTGCCAACTTTTGTTATGTAGTGGATATAAATCTGTGATGGTAAGCCACTACACAGACTATCCCTTAGAGCGCAGACCTGCCAACTTTTGCTATGTAGTGGATATAAATCTGTGATGGTAAGACACTTCACACACTATCCCTTAGAGAGCAGACCTGCCAACTTTTGCTATGTAGTGGATATAAATCTGTGATGGTAAGACACTTCACAGACTATCCCTTAGAGAGCAGACCTGCCAACTTTTGCTATGTAGTGGATATAAATCTGTGATTGTAAGACACTACACAGACTATCCCTTAGAGAGCAGACCTGCCAACTTTTCCTATGTAGTGGATATAAATCTGTGATGGTAAGACACTACACAGACTATCCCTTAGAGAGCAGACCTGACAACCTTTTCTATGTAGTGGATATAAATCTGTTATGGTAAGACACTTCACACACTATCCCTTAGAGAGCAGACCTGCCAACTTCAGCTATATAGTGGATATAAATCTGTGATGGTAAGACACTACACAGGCTATCCCTTAAAGAGCAGACCTGCCAACTTTTCCTATGTAGTGGATATAAATCTGTGATGGTAAGACACTACACAGACTATCCCTTAGAGAGCAGACCTGCCAACTTCAGTTCTATAGTGGATATAAATCTGTGATGGTAAGACACTTCACAGACTATCCCTTAGAGAGCAGACCTGCCAACTTCAGTTCTATAGTGGATATAAATCTGTGATGGTAAGACACTACACAGACTATCCCTTAGAGAGCAGACCTGCCAACTTCAGTTATATAGTGGATATAAATCTGTGATGGTAAGACACTACACAGACTATCCCTTAGAGAGCAGACCTGCCAACTTCAGTTATATAGTGGATATAAATCTGTGATGGTAAGACACTACACAGACTATCCCTTAGAGAGCAGACCTGCCAACTTCAGTTATATAGTGGATATAAATCTGTGATGGTAAGACACTACACAGACTATCCCTTAGAGAGCAGACCTGCCAACTTCAGTTATATAGTGGATATAAATCTGTGATGGTAAGACACTTCACTACACTATCCCTTAGATAGCAGACCTGCCAACTTTTCCTATGTAGTGGATATAAATCTGTGATGGTAAGACACTACACAGACTATCCCTTAGAGAGCAGACCTGCCAACTTTTGCTATGTAGTGGATATAAATCTGTGATGGTAAGACACTTCACACACTATCCCTTAGATAGCAGACCTGCCAACTTTTCCTATGTAGTGGATATAAATCTGTGATGGTAAGACACTACACAGACTATCCCTTAGAGAGCAGACCTGCCAACTTCAGTTCTATAGTGGATATAAATCTGTGATGGTAAGACACTACACAGACTATCCCTTAGAGAGCAGACCTGCCAACTTCAGTTCTATAGTGGATATAAATCTGTGATGGTAAGACACTACACAGACTATCGCTTAGAGAGCAGACCTGCCAACTTTTGCTATGTAGTGGATATAAATCTGTGATGGTAAGACACTTCACAGACTATCCCTTAGAGAGCAGACCTGCCAACTTCTGCTATGTAGTGGATATAAATCTGTGATGGTAAGACACTTCACACACTATCCCTTAGAGAGCAGACCTGCCAACTTTTGCTATGTAGTGGATATAAATCTGTGATAGTAAGACACTTCACAGACTATCCCTTAGAGAGCAGACCTGCCAACTTCAGTTCTATAGTGGATATAAATCTGTGATGGTAAGACACTTCACACACTATCCCTTAGATAGCAGACCTGCCAACTTCAGCTCTATAGTGGATATAAGTCTCTGCTGGTAAGACACTACACACACTATCCCTTAGAGAGCAGATCTGCCAATTGCTGTATAGTGGATATACATCTGTAATGGTAACATATTTCACATACAGATCCCTAAGATAGCAGAACTGCCAACTGCTGTATAGTGGATATACATCTGTAATGGTAACATATTTCACATACAGATCCTTAAGATAGCAGATCTGCCAACTGCTGTATAGTGGATATAAATCTGTGATGGTAGCACACTTCACATACAGATCCCTAAGAGAGCAGATCTGCCAACGTTTGCTGTATAGTGGATATAAATCTGTAATGGTAAAATACTTCACATACAGATCCCTAAGAGAACAGATCTGCCAACTTTTCCTGTATAGTGGATACAAATCTGTGATTGTAACACACTTCACATACAGATCCGTAAGAGAGCAGATCTGCCAACTGCTGTATAGTGGATATAAATCTGTAATGGTGACCTACTTCACATACAGACCCCTAAGAGAGCAGATCTGCAACTGCTGTATAGTGGATATAAATCTGTAATGGAGACCTACTTCAAATATAGACCCCTAAGAGAACAGATCTGGCAACTGCTGTATAGTGGATATAAATGTGTAATGGTAACACACTTCACATACAGACCCCTAAGATAGCAGATCTGCAACTGCTGTATAGTGGATATAAATCTGTAATGGTAACACACTTCACATACAGACCCCTAAGAGAACAGATCTGGCAACTGCTGTATAGTGGATATAAATCTGTAATGGTGACCTACTTCAAATATAGACCCCTAAGAGAACAGATCTGGCAACTGCTGTATAGTGGATATAAATCTGTAAGGGTAACACACTACACATACAGATCCCTAAGAGAGCAGATCTGCCAACTGGTGTATAGGGGATATAAATGTGTAATGGTAACACACTTCACATACAGATCCCTAACAAGCAGATCTGCCAACTGCTGTATAATGGATATAAATCTGTAATGGTAACACACTTCACATACAGATCCCTAAGAGAGCAGATCTGCCAACTTTTGCTGTATAGTGGTAATAAATCTGTAAGGGTAACACACTACACATACAGATCCCTAAGAGAGCAGATCTGCCAACTGGTGTATAGTGGATATAAATCTGTAATGGTAACACACTTCACATACAGGTCCCTAAGAGAGCAGATCTGCCAACTTTTGTTCTATAGTGAATATCCATCTGTAATGGTAACACACTTCACATACAGATCCCTAAGAGAGCAGATCTCCCAACGTTTGCTGTATAGTGGATATAAATCTGTGATTGTAACACACTTCAAACACAGATCCATAGGAGAGCAGATCTGCCAACTGCTGTATAGTGGATATAAATCTGTAAGGGTAACACACTTCACATACAGATCCCTAAGAGAGCAGATCTGCGAACTTTTGCTGTATAGTGGATATAAATCTGTGATCTTAACACACTACACATACAGATCCCTAAGAGAGCAGATCTGCCAACTGCTGTATAGTGGATATAAATCTGTAATGGTAACACACTTCACATACAGATCCTTAAGATAGCATATCTGCCAACTGCTGTATAGTGGATATAAATCTGTGATTTGAACACACTTCACATACAGATCCCTAAGAGAGCATATCTGCCAACTGCTGTATAGTGGATATAAATCTGTGATTTGAACACACTTCACACACAGATCCCTAAGAGAGCATATCTGCCAACTGCTGTATAGTGGATATAAATCTGTAATGGTAACACACTTCACATACAGATCCTTAAGATAGCATATCTGCCAACTGCTGTATAGTGGATAGAAATCTGTGATTTGAACACACTACACATACAGATCCTTAAAATAGTATATCTGCCAACTGCTGTATAGTGGATATAAATCTGTGATTGTAACATACTTCACATACAGATCCTTAAGATAGCAGATCTGCCAACTGCTGTATAGTGGATATATATCTCTAATGGTAACACACTTCACATAAGGATCATTAAGATAGCAGATCTGCCAACTGCTGTATAGTCGAAATAAATCTGTGATTGTAACACGTTTCTCATACAGATCCCTAAGAGAGCAGATCTGCCAACTGCTGTATAGTGGATATAAATTTGTAATTCTAAGACACTTCACATACAGATCCCTAAAATAGCATATCTGCCAACTGCTGTATAGTGGATATAAATCTGTAATGGTAACATACTTCACATACAGATCCCTAAGAGAGCAGATCTGCCAACTTTTGCTCTATAGTGAATATAAATCTGTGATGGTAACACACTTTACATACAGATCCCTAAGAGAGCAGATCTGCCAACTTTTGCTGTATAGTGTATATCAATCTGTGATGGTAACATACCTCACATACAGATCCCTAAGAGAGCAGATCTGCCAACTGCTGTATAGTGGATATAAATCTGTAATGGTAGCATACTTCACATACAGATCCTTAAGATAGCAGATCTGCCAACTGCTGTATAGTGTATATAAATGTGTAATGGTAACATACTTCACATACAGATCCCTATGCAAGCAGATCTGCCAACTGCTGTATAGTGTATATAAATGTGTAATGGTAACATACTTCACATACAGATCCCTATGCAAGCAGATCTGCCAACTGCTGTACAGTGTATATAAATGTGTAATGGTAACATACTTCACATACAGATCCCTATGCGAGCAGATCTGCCAACTGCTGTATAGTGGATATAAATGTGTAATGGTAACATACTTCACATACAGATCCCTATGCGAGCAGATCTGCCAACTGCTGTATAGTGGATATAAATGTGTAATGGTGACATACTTCACATACAGACCTCTAAGATAGCAGATCTGCCAACTGCTGTATAGTGTATATAAATGTGTAATGGTAACATACTTCACATACAGATCCCTATGCAAGCAGATCTGCCAACTGCTGTATAGTGTATATAAATGTGTAATGGTGACATACTTCACATACTATCTCTAAGAGAGCAGATCTGCCAACTGCTGTATAGTGGATATAAATGTGTAATGGTAACATACTTCACATACAGATCCCTATGCGAGCAGATCTGCCAACTGCTGTATAGTGTATATAAATGTGTAATGGTAACATACTTCACATACAGATCCCTATGAGAGCAGATCTGCCAACTGCTGTATAGTGTATATAAATGTGTAATGGTAACATACTTCACATACAGATCCCTATGAGAGCAGATCTGCCAACTGCTGTATAGTGTATATAAATGTGTAATGGTAACATACTTCACATACAGATCCCTATGAGAGCAGATCTGCCAACTGCTGTATAGTGTATATAAATGTGTAATGGTAACATACTTCACATACAGATCCCTATGAGAGCAGATCTGCCAACTGCTGTATAGTGGATATAAATGTGTAATGGTAACATACTTCACATACAGATCCCTATGCGAGCAGATCTGCCAACTGCTGTATAGTGTATATAAATGTGTAATGGTGACATACTTCACATACAGATCCCTATGAGAGCAGATCTGCCAACTGCTGTATAGTGGATATAAATGTGTAATGGTGACATACTTCACATACAGATCCCTATGAGAGCAGATCTGCCAACTGCTGTATAGTGGATATAAATCTGTAATGGTGACATACTTCACATACAGACCCCTAAGAGAGCAGATCTGCCAACTGCTGTATAGTGGATATAAATGTGTAATGGTAACATAGTTCACATACAGATCCCTATGCGAGCAGATCTGCCAACTGCTGTATAGTGTATATAAATGTGTAATGGTAACATACTTCACATACAGATCCCTATGCGAGCAGATCTGCCAACTGCTGTATAGTGAATATAAATGTGTAATGGTAACATACTTCACATACAGATCCCTATGCAAGCAGATCTGCCAACTGCTGTATAGTGTATATAAATGTGTAATGGTAACATACTTCACATACAGACCCCTAAGAGAGCAGATCTGCCAGCTGCTGTATAGTGGATATAAATGTGTAATGGTAACATAGTTCACATACAGATCCCTATGCAAGCAGATCTGCCAACTGCTGTATAGTGTATATAAATGTGTAATGGTAACATACTTCACATACTATCTCTAAGAGAGCAGATCTGACAACATTTGGTCTGCAGAGGATATAAGTCCATGGTGGTAACACATTTCAGATTAAGATCCCCAAGAGAGTGAACCTAGAACATTTGTTCTGCAGTGGATATAAATTTGTGTTGGTAACATACTTCAGATCCAGATCTCTGGGAGAGTGAACCTATTGTATTTGTTCTGCAGTGGATATAAATGTGCTACTTTAACTACATAATCCTTCCAAATGACAAATCTCTTTCCCATGCATGTTTTTGCTATGACTCTGTGAAATAGAGATCTCATTGCTGGCATGGTATAGTGGATATAGGTGAATAAAAAAGGAACACACCAACTGGGATAGCAGCTAAATTAAGCAACATAATATTAAGGGTAAACTTCCAAATTTATAAATCTGAAGAACTTAGCCCTCATGATATATTAATCATCCCTGCGTGTAGTGTTACCAACGTGGCATTAGTTTCTTTGTACCATCATCATTTGCCTTTCACCTAAATCCCTCTTTAAACTGTTTGAGAGCTGATTGAATTTACTACTGCTAACTTAAAAGCTGAAGTCTTTACTGAACATAAAACGAAAGATGTGTATTTTGTATCATATGCTGATGCAGTGAAAAAAAAGTGTGACAGGCAACTGAAAGTTCTGGTTCTTAGCTGCATCCCTTGCTAAAAGATCAACTTTGAGAAAAATGCTCTCCATCAAGAGACTTTCTTTTTCTGGAGTGCTGGTATAACTGTAGAGCATGATTGTTATTCAGTTTTGCAGTGATCATCTCCGCCTGCCATCGAGTTCTAGGTTTAAATGCAACATTTTAAGACATACATCACTTGAGACTGGTAGAGCACAAATGAATGTTGCATGCCAAAGTTTTGTAATGGAGGTAACTGTTCTACATGACACACACCCAACTATCTGCACCTCCCTATGGATACACAAGATTCAATGTGTGCTGCAGTTGCACTTCCTGTGTGTCATCAACTGGGGTGCTAACCTCTAGTTCCCGAGGTCATGGGATCAAACTTGGTAGAGGGCGATGGATTTTTTCGGACATAAAGATCCTTAGGAAGGGAAGTAAAGCCAGTGGTGCCGTGCTGTAGATTTACAGCACTTAAAAGAATCTCAAGACTGTTAAAGAGGCTTCTGAGCAAACTTTCTGGTCTTTCATGTCTGATATAGAATGAGACGCTAAGGACCATAGTAGTTAAAGAGCGTTCATTGGAGAATAAAAAAATCCTCTGCTGTTGAAAGTGTACTTTTATGGTTAGGTGTCTTTTTGTACCGTGTACTTTAAACTTGCCATCCCTTGCTATCCCTCATCCAGCAGAGTGTAATAATTCTGCAGTGGCATGAAATTTTGTAGCTGTAAAATGTTGACTGCACTAAATGTACAAACATTTGAAGTAAAATAAATGGGAATTCTATTTCAAATAATTCATGATGACATGGTAGTACTGCTTCTGAAATTCTTGCTGGTAAAAAAAAACAAAAAAACATGTATTAAAGCAAAGAACACACTTCTAGGCTACACACAGATTTCTAGTCCATATTTTATAGTGCATAACATCAACTATAAATAAACAAAAAATCTGATGCGTTACACTCACATGACTTTCTCTACTCTTGTACAAACTATTTTTACAAACGCTTATTCTCCATATGCTTCATGTTAATCGAGATGTCAATCTTATTGCTAATTTTCTTGTAGATGCAAGGGGAATATGGTAGGTTTTAAGTGATAGTAAAATATTTTAAGTGCTGGTTGCTATGTGACGCATTCCATTCTCTTTGCATGTCCAGGACATAAAAAAAATGAATAACGTATTTGAGAAAAAGTATAAGTATTGAAAAATTTAAAGGAATAACAAGCAATATCTCGAAAATGGTTCACTCAACAAAAAAACTGTATATGACATAAATTGTGTATCTTAACGCGATCTACATTTTTTGTGTAGTAATATTTTGTCTATCTCTTATGGTTTACCAGTTATGCAAAAGTCGTTCACAATAAAGAATACTTTTGGAGACATTCCCAGAAAATTCAAGATATACATTTCATTTGTCATGAAAATATCTTAAACATATGAAATTTTAATCAAAATCATTAAGAGCCATTTTTGAAAAAATTAAAATTTTCGAAAAATGTTCCATGTAAAGGGTAGTTTGGGGTGGGGGGATTTTCTTGAAAACCTTTGTGTCGCATCTCTGGAAGATACTGAACCTAAATACCAAGTTTGGTGTTTATCCGACTGTTCGTTTCTGAGTTATGCTGTTCACAGACACACACACACACACACGGACATGTTTCCAAAAATGCTTTTTTTGGATTCAGGGGTCTCAAAGCAGTATTTCCGGTGAAATCTCGGTATAGAATTTTTGGGTGGAATGCAATACTTCCCCTACTTACTATACGTAGTAGAGAAAGTAATGGGAAACATATCCCACAGCCACAGAGCAGAATAACATAAATAATTTAGTTAAGAGAGTTGAGTTTACATTACTGAATGTACACACTCATTACTAGAGGTCACTAATGGTGAAATCAAATTTTATATCTACATGCTATACATTTTGTAGCAGCATCATGAAGGATAGACACAGATAAGCTCTGGCCTATCATGGTACTGTATAGCATTTTGTCTGTAATCTTAAGTTATAATACACTGCTGTGCAAACCCTAAGGACGAGCTGGGTAAAGTAACAACAAATGAACTACTTGGTGGAAGTAGATGTAGGTGCGGGAGCATTTTGCCAAAGGTCTCTCACATGTACACAGAAAGCTGGCGTGAGTGTAGCGAGCGGGTCTGGTCCCGCAACACGGGGCAGATGACGAAACAGGACAAGATGGTGTGTGGCAAGTAGCTGTAACATGGCCCATAGACACCATTTGGATGACTTCACACGGGGAAGAATCATCGGGAAACTGGAAGAAGGGCGAAGTGTGACGAGTGTTGCCCAGGAGTTTGGAATTGCTCAGGCAATGCTGTCCCAAGGAGAGGTGGTGGTCGACCACGCTCAACTGACCGCTACATTGTGCAATAGGCAAGAAGGGATCCACGCCAAACAGTGGGTGCCATTTAACAGGACAGCTAGGCATGCAATCTCACGATACACAGTGGCACGGCGACCACACAGAAGTGGTCTCTTTGCCCAATGGCTAGTACGTTGTGTTCCATTGACATATGCAGCACCATTTGTGATCTTCCCAAGAGCATGGGGTTGCGTGCTCTTCTCGAATGAGAGCAGATTCAGTCTAAGTAGTGATTCTCAACGTACCCTCATCTGGCGAGAGGTAGGAACACGTAATGAACCCAGGAACATCCTTGAACATGATCGTTTTGCTGGTCTGGGTGTAATGATTTGGGGATGCATAATGTTGCATGGGTGCACCGACCTCCAAATCTTTGAACACGGTATGCTCACTGGTTAACATTGTTGTGATACTGTACTCCTTTCCCATGTTCGTCTTTTCAGGGGTGCAGTCGGCCCTGACTTCATTTTTATGGATGACAATGTGTGATCACATCGAACAGCGCAGGTGGAGGATCTCTTGGAACGAGAGGATATTTGGCGAATAGACAGTCTTGCCCATTCCCCCGATTTAAATCCCATCGAACACATGTGGAATGCTTTGAGGAGATGCATTACAGCACATCTACATGCACCGACCATCCAACAGTTGTCAACAGCACTGGTGGAGGAATGGAACGCCCTACCACAAGAACTGCTTACCAACCTTGTGGCCAGCATGGGAGTACGATGCAGAGCATGCATTGCTGTCTGTGGTGATCATACACCCTTTTAAGCACCCTGTATCTGTTTCTGTAAATCTAGAGAGCTATCATATGTCGTATTGACTTTAGTACAGCTTATGGTCTAAGAATAAAAGTGGCATTTCTGTTTGTCTCATTGCATATTTCGTTTAGTTGCCTACTGCAGCAGTTCCCTCTATGTATGATTCAAGTTTCATCGAACTATGTTACTTGGCATGCGAAGATTACTTTCGTCCTTAGGTTTTGCACACCAATGTATAATGCAATAGAATTTAATGGTGGAAATCTGTAACACTTTGAATCTACCCACATAGCCATAAAAATGTAGTGAAGTTTTAAAAATTCCAGGTACTTTACAAAAACTGTATGCTATTTTATTCCTGTTGTTCTGGGCGGGAAGTTGAATATTTGCCCAATCAGTTTGGCCAAAGCCACAACTTCCTGAATGGTTGCCAGATCACTACCACCTCTCTCAGTATTGATTTATCAATTTTTGCATAAATAGTTTACAAAAGCTAAATTAGGCCTATTTCGTTTTCCATTATATTTAGCTGCAAACTTTGTATGTGCAGCAGAATCTCATTTTCATGCTATCAGAACTAATATTTTACCCTTCTCTACTACGTATTCCACCAAAACATTTGATACCGAGACTTCACCAGTAATACATGTTTTGAGACCCACAGAATCCAAATAAACATGTCCATGTGCGTGTGTCTGTGAACACCGTAAGTCAATAATGAAAAGTCGGATATATACAAAACTTGTTATTTAGACTCAGTACCTTCTAAAGATGTGACACAAAGATTATTAACAAAATCCCCCCCATCCCAAACTACCTTTTACATGGAATTTTTTCAAAATTGTTTTATTTTCTAAAAAATGGCTCAAACAATTTTATTAAAATACCATATATTAAGATATTTACATGGTAAATAAAATGTATATATCTTGAACTTTCTGGAATAGACTTTTGAAGTTCTCTTCATTTGGAAGAAATTTTGTATAATCTCGTACAACTGATAAATGTTAAGCAATAGACGAAAATGTACTGCACAAAAAATGTAGAGCTCTTTAAAACACACAATTTATTTCAAGCAACTTTTTTTGTGGCATAAGCCATTTGTGAGATGTCCATTATTAATGGTTTGAATTGTTTACTTCTTGGTCATGCTTTGAAGTCCTTTCAACATTCAGTTGTTTCTCGTGATTGCATGGAAAGAGTATGGAATTTTAAGGCCAGCATATACAGCCCAGTTCTTAAAGATTTGACTATTGTTATTCTCTTTGTATTCTAATGAAATGTATAATATAGCTATTTTTGCAAAGGTTTATTTGGATTAAAATGTAATAGATAGAAAAATAGCTTTTTGTATACTTACTAAAAAAGTCATGTGAATATATCACATCAGATATTTTTTATCAAGTTGGATTCAACAACATCAATTACTAATTATTAACTCAATATGTTTTGAGAAGTTGGTAGCAGATCAAGTAATGTGTTCTAAGTTCCTCTTGGTTTTTCCTATACAGGATGAATTACCTTAAACTTGCACCACAAATATTTAAGAAATGGAAAGTGCTATTGAGATGCAGTTTTCACAGAATTGATTGGTAGTCAGGGGCTCATATTTGCAGCCTACACATAGATGTTAATTGTGCTTAGAAAAAACTGGTTTTTTTTTTAACAAACATACAGATTTTTTAAGTGGAACAATGCCTATCGACATTAGCAAAATAAAAGTAGAGTAAATTAGAATGTAGTTTACGAGAAATTGTATTTTGAAAAGTTTCCACAACGGCAGTTGTTTGTTCAATTCAGCAGTATGATGTTGTGTTTAACCTCTTCAACCAGTTACATGAAAGTGGTAGTGTAACACCTAGAAAACGTAACAGAAACAAACAAGTGGTTAATGAAGAGGGAGAAATTAATGTTTTGGCTGCTGTTGCATGAGTACTGCGACATAGGTATCACATCTCTCTCCGGTAAGAGCTGCATGGAAACAATTTTGAGAATCTTGTACATGAGCATTAACCCATGATTTATCATGCATCTTGTTCAGTGATGAAGCAACTAACCATGGCACTATTTGTCTCTCGAATATCCCGTTGGTTTTCTCAGGTGGAACATCAGCATCCCTGGAGTTTACATGTGTGGTATGGGATAGTGAAACATTAGCTCATAGGCCATTTTTTCATAGAAGGAACACTGAATTCACAGAAGTGTCACAGCCTCCTATCTTCCACAGATGCTAGAAGACGTTTTCCTGCACACGAGGAGGAAACAGGGCTGTCCGGCCCATGGTGCACAAATTACTACAGTTTGTCTTCATGGATTGTTTCCATATCGTTGGATTGGACGAAGAGGACCTGTAACATGGCCTGCCCATTCTTCAGATATTGCCCCTAGAATTGCATTCAAATGCGCATTGTTTTGAAATTTGCAAATTATTCCAAATCATAATGATTGCTAAGAAAAAGACCACTACACAAATTTTAGAACCAACATCACTCATAAGCTGCAAACACTACCAGGTCGACCTTCACTCCACATGCAGACAAGAAACAAATAGAACATGTGTTGTATACCACAGTAGGAAGAAAAATAGCGAAAGTTCTTGACAACACAAAAATAATTGTGTCATTCTTAATTTGGGGAACTGTTTTGAGAACTACTACACCCAACAATCATATTAAGCCATCAAAGTTGTTAAGTGTATACTTCCATTATTATCATGCAAAATTTAAGGTAGGTTGTTATATTGGTTGATTTTGTACAAATTTTTAAAGTTTACATCAAACTGGAAATCACATTTCTGAGGTAGCCTTATCCATCTAAAACAAGGGAGCAGAGGTCTGAAACTTGAATAGTAAGGAAAAGGGAATTACCTCGGACTCCACTGCAATGTCCTGCAAGTGTTGCATAAGAAATGCAAACAGATTTGTTAACTTTTCTTTATTTCCCTCTGCAAGACTTGGATGGTTGCATTTTATTATACGTTCTAGAATCACTGCCTGATGGTGTGAACTCTGAAATTCCAAAACCTTCTGCAGGTCTTCCACTGTCTCGGGTACTTAAACAACAAACAGAACACAAATACACGTTATTCTCTGATTACCTTCATACATTGATGACGAGAAATTGACCCAAATACCTCTAACCTTTCCACTATTAATACAAGGTCACAGTCATTGGTTAACAAGTCCAAGGGCATTTATCTAAACATCTGAACAAACACAATGTTTTCTTTCTAATTCTACACTAATATTGTAAAGAGAGAGAATTTGTGTCCAGGGTAATCTTGAAAACCAACATGATATTTCCGTGGCCATTAAAAAACCCATGCTTTCTGATGGGTAGAGGCTATGTAACATATCCAAACATATTAAAATTGTAGCTTTTCTTGGGGAAGGAGATTTTTATATTCTGTTACACACATCCTATTGCTTTTGGCTCTTTATTAATTTTTGACTTCAAATTCCAAAGGAGATGCTTAAAATATTTAAAATTAAGTTAATGTAGGGGGGCAGAGTTATGTATTGTGCTCATATTACCAAATTTCCCTCTGGTTTTACCAAACATTTTTATAAAGAGGTATTTTAGGTATGACCATAATTAAAGTTATAATGCTTAGATTCTTAAGCTAACCTAAAGCTTCTCAACTTTCAAAAACTTAAGCCACCCTCACAAAACCTTATAAACTTAGGCTAAATGAAAATTATACGCCGCTGTAGAGTTCTCAAAAACTACATCTAACTTGAAATCTGCACTGCTTAATTCATTTAGAAAAATACTGTACAATTATATAAAATAGGCACCAGTTTATAACCACCAATTGTTATTTTCAATCATACAGTACCTTCAAAATCTGCAAAAACTATCCTTAGCTTTACCTACAACTCCTTATATACAGCATGCACATTATTTGATCAACTGGAACACCTGAGCTATAAGACTTAGGATGATTGTCCCTCCTGTTATTTTAAATCATTTATACACAAAATATACATTATTTGATCAACTGGAACACCTGAGCTATAAGACATAGGTTGGCTGTCCCTCCTGATATTTTAAATCAATTATATACAAAATATACATTATTTGATCAACTGGAACACCTGAGCTATAAGACATAGGATGACTGTCCCTCCTGATATTTTAAACCAATTATATACAAAATATACATTATTTGATCAACTGGAACACCTGAGCTATAAGACATAGGATGTCTGTCCCTCCTGATATTTTAAATCAATTATATACAAAATATACATTATTTGATCATCTGGAACACCTCAGCTATAAGACCTATGATGACTGTCCCTCCTGATATTTTAAACCATTTATATACAAAATATACATTATTTGATCAACTGGAACACCTGAGCTATAAGACTTAGAATGGCTGTCCCTCCTGATATTTTAAACCAATTATATACAAAATACACATTACATGATCAACTGGAACACCTGAGCTATAAGACTTAGGATGTCTGTCCCTCCTGATATTTTAAATCAATTATATACAAAATATACATAATTTGATCAACTGGAACACCTGAGCTATAAGACTTAGGATGACTGTCCCTCCTGATATTTTAAACCAATTATATACAAAATATAATTTATTTCATCAACTAAAACACCTGAGATATAAGACTTAGGATGACTGTCCCTACTGATATTTTAAAACAATTATATACAAAATATAATTTATTTGATCAATTGGAACACCTCAGCTATAAGACATAGGATGTCTGTCCCTCCTGATATTTTAAATTAATTATATACAAAATATACATTATTTGATCAACTGGAACACCTGAGGTATAAGACTTATGATGGCTGTCCCTCCTGATATTTTAAATCAATTATATACAAAATATACATTATTTGATCAACTGGAACACCTGAGCTATAAGACTTAGGATGTCTGTCCCTCCTGATATTTTAAATCAATTATATACAAAATATACATAATTTGATCAACTGGAACACCTGAACTATAAGACTTAGGATGACTGTCCCTCCTGATATTTTAAACCAATTATATACAAAATATAATTTATTTCATCAACTAAAACACCTGAGATATAAGACTTAGGATGACTGTCCCTACTGATATTTAAAACCAATTATATACAAAATATAATTTATTTGATCAACTGGAATACCAAAGCTATAAGACATAGGATGTCTGTCCCTCCTGATATTTTAAATTAATTATATACAAAATATACATTATTTGATCAACTGGAAAAGCTCAGATATAAGACTTAGGATAGCTGTCCCTCCTGATATTTTAAACCAATTATACAAAAAATATACATTATTTGATCAACTGAAACACCTGAGCTATAAGACTTAGGATGGCTGTCCCTCCTGATATTTTAAACCAATTATATACAAAATAAAATTTATTTGATCAACTGGAACACCTGAGCTATAAGACTTGGACGTCTGTCCCTCCTGATATTTTAAACCAATTATATACAAAATATACATTATTTGATCAACTGGAACACGTGAGCTATAAGACTTAGGATGGCTATCCCTACTGATATTTTAAACCAATTATACACAAAACATACATTATTTGATCAACTGAAACACCTGAGCTATAAGACTTAGGATGTCTGTCCCTCCTGTTATTTTAAACCAATTACACACAAAATATACATTATTTGATCAACTGGAACACCTGAGCTATAAGACATAGGATGTCTGTCCCTCCTGATATTTTAAATCAATTATATAAAAAATTTACATTATTTGATCAACTGAAACACCTGAGCTATAAGACTTAGGATGACTGTCCCTCCTGATATTTTAAACCAATTATATACAAAATATACATTATTTGATCAACTGGAACACCTGAGCTATAAGATTTAAGATGGCTCTCACTCCTGATATTTTCAACCCATTATATACAAAATATACATTATTTAATCAACTGGAACATCTGAGCTATAAGACTTAGGATGGCTGTCCCTCCTCATATTTTAAACCTATTATATACAAAATATACATTATTTGATCAACTGAAACACCTGAGCAATAAGAATTAGGATGACTGTCCCTCCTGATATTTTAAACCAATAATATACAAAATATACATTTTTTGATCAACTAGAACACCTGAGCTATAAGACTTAAAATGGCTGTCCCTCCTGATATTTTAAACCAATTATATACAAAATATACATTATTTGAGCAACAGTAACACCTGAACTATAAGACTTAGGATGACTATCCCTCCTGATATTTTAAACCAATTATATACAAAATACACATTATTTGACCAACTGGAACACCTGAGCTATAAGACATAGGATGGCTGTCACTCCTAATAGTTTAAACCAATTATATACAAAATATACACTATTTGACCAACTGGAACACCTGAGCTATAAGACTTAGGATGACTGTCCCTCCTGATATTTTAAACCAATTATATACAAAACATATATTATTTGAACAACTGGAACACCTGAGCTATAAGACTTAGGATGGCAGTCCCTCCTGATATTTTAAACCCATTATATACAAAATATACATTATATGATCAACAGGAACACCGGGGTTAAAAGACTTAGGCTGTTTAAACCACCTGATATTTTCAACCCATTATATACAAAATAAACATTTTTTGATCAACTGAAACAACTGAGTTATAAGACTTAGGATGTTTAAACCACCTGATATTTTAAACCCATTATATACAAATTATACATTATTTGATCAACTGGAACACCTGAGCTATAAGACTTAGGATGGCTGTAATTCCTGATATTTTAAACCCATTATATACAAAATATACATTATCTGATCAACTGGAACACCTGAGCTATAAGACTTAGGATGACTGTCCCTCCTGATATTTTAAACCCATTATATACAAAATATACATTATATGATCAACAGGAACACCTGAGTTAAAAGACTTAGGAGGGCTAACCCTCCTGATATTTTAAACCCATTACATACAAAATATACATTATTTGATCAACTGGAACACCTGAGCTATACGAATTAGGATGGGGGTTCCTCCTGGTATTTTAAACCAATTCTATACAAAATATATACCACTTGATCAACTGGAACACCTGAGCTATAAGACATAGGATGGCTAACCCTCCTGATATTTTAAACACATTATATACAAAATATACATTATTTGATCAACTGGAACTCCTGAGCTATAAGACTTAGGATGGCTGTCCCTCCTGATATTTTAAACCAATAATATACAAAATATACATTTTTTGATCAACTGGAACACCTGAGCTATAAGACTTAGGATGACTATCCCTCCTGATATTTTAAACCAATTATATACAAAATATACATTATTTGCCCAACTGGAACACCTGAGATATAAGACTTAGGATGGCTGTCACTCCTAATAGTTTAAACCAATTATATACAAAATATACACTATTTGACCAACGGGAACACCTGAGCTATAAGACTTAGGATGACTGCCCCTCCTGATATTTTAAACCAATTATATACAAAACATACATTATTTGAACAACTGGAACACCTGAGCTATAAGACTTAGGATGGCAGTCCCTCCTGATATTTTAAACCCATTATGTACAAAATATACATTATATGATCAACAGGAACACCTGAGTTAAAAGGCTTAGGCTGTTTAAACCACCTGATATTTTCAACCCATTATATACAAAATAAACATTTTTTGATCAACTGAAACAACTGAGTTATAAGACTTAGGATGTTTAAACCACCTGATATTGTAAACCCATTATATACAAAATATACATTATTTGATCAACTGGAACACCTGAGCTATAAGACTTAGGATGGCTGTAATTCCTGATATTTTAAACCCATTATACACAAAATATACATTATTTGATCAACTGGAACTCCTGAGCTATAAGACTTAGGACCACTGTCGCTCCTGATATTTTAAACCCATTATATTCAAAATATACATTATTTGATCAACTGGAACACCTGAGCTATAAGACTTAGGATGGCTGTCCTTCCTGATATTTTAAACCCATTATATACAAAATATACACCATTTGATCAACTGGAACTCCTGAGCTATAAGACTTAGGATGGCTGTCCTTCCTGATATTTTAAACCCATTATATACAAAATATACATTATTTGATCAGCTGGAACACCTGAGCTATAAGGCTTAGGATGGCTAACCCTCCTGATATTTTAAACCCATTACATACAAAATATACATTATTTGATCAACTGGAACACCTGAGCTATACGACTTAGGATGGGGGTCCCTCCTGATATTTTAAACCAATTCTATACAAAATATACACCACTTGATCAACTGGAACACCTGAGCTATAAGACATAGGATGGCTAACCCTCCTGATATTTTCAACCCATTATATACAAAACATACATTATTTGATCAACTGGAACATCTGAGCTGTAAGACTTAGGATGGCTCTCGCTCCTAATAGTTTAAACCAATTATATACAAAATATACACTATTTGACCAACTGGAACAACTGAGCTATAAGACTTAGGATGACTGTCCCTCCTGATATTTTAAACCAATTATATACAAAATATACATTATTTGAACAACTGGAACACCTGACCTATAAGACTTAGGACTGCTGTCCCTCCTGATATTTTAAACAAATTATATACAAAATATACATTATTTGATCAACTGGAACACCTGAGCTATAAGACTTAGCATGGCTGCCGCTGATGATATTTTAAACCCATTATATACAAAATATACATTATTTGATCAACTGGAACACCTGAGCTATAAGATTTAAGATGGCTCTCACTCCTGATATTTTCAACCCATTATATACAAAATATACATTATTTAATCAACTGGAACATCTGAGCTATAAGACTTAGGATGGTTGTCCCTCCTAATATTTTAAACCTATTATATACAAAATATACATTATTTGATCAACTGAAACACCTGAGCAATAAGACTTAGGATGACTGTCCCTCCTGATATTTTAAACCAATAATATACAAAATATACATTTTTAGATCAACTAGAACACCTGAGCTATAAGACTTAGGATGGCTGTCCCTCCTGATATTTTAAACCAATTATATACAAAATATACATTATTTGAGCAACAATAACACCTGAGCTATAAGACTTAGGATGGCTGTCACTCCTAATAGTTTAAACCAATTATATACAAAATATACACTATTTGACCAACTGGAACACCTGAGCTATAAGACTTAGGATGACTGTCCCTCTAGATATTTTAAACCAATTATATACAAAACATATATTATTTGAACAACTGGAACACCTGAGCTATAAGACTTAGGATGTCAGTCCCTCCTGATATTTTAAACCCATTATATACAAAATATACATTATATGATCAACAGGAACACCTGAGTTAAAAGACTTAGGCTGTTTAAACCACCTGATATTTTCAACCCATTATATACAAAATATACATTTTTTGATCAACTGAAACAACTGAGTTATAAGACTTAGGATGTTTAAACCACCTGATATTTTAAACCCATTATATACAAAATATACATTATTTGATCAACTGGAACAACTGAGCTATAAGACTTAGGATGGCTGTAATTCCTGATATTTTAAACCCATTATATACAAAATATACATTATTTGATCAACTGGAACACCTGAGCTATAAGACGTAGGATGACTGTCCCTCCTGATATTTTAAACCCATTATATACAAAATATACATTATATGATCAACAGGAACACCTGAGTTAAAAGACTTATGAGGGCTGACCCTCCTGATATTTTAAACCCATTACATACAAAATATACATTATTTGATCAACTGGAACACCTGAGCTATACGACTTAGCATGGTGGGTCCCTCCTGATAATTTAAACCGATTCTATACAAAATATACACCACTTGATCAACTGGAACACCTGAGCTATAAGACATAGGATGGCTAACCCTCCTGATATTTACAACCCATTATATACAAAATATACATTATTTGATCAACTGGAACACCTGAGTTATAACACTTACGATGGCTGTCCCTGCTGATATTTTCAACCCATTAGATACAAAATATACACCACTTGATCAACTGGAACACCTGAGCTATAAGACATAGGATGGCTAACCCTCCTGATATTTTAAACCCAGTATATATAAAATATACATTATTTGATCAACTGGAACTCCTGAGCTATTAGACTTAGGATGGCTGTCCCTCCTGATATTTTAAACCAATAATATACAAAATATACATTTTTTGATCAACTGGAACACCTGAGCTATAAGACTTAGGATGACTGTCCCTCCTGATATTTTAAACCAATTATATACAGAATATACATTATTTGATCAACAGGAACACCTGAATTATAAGACTTAGGATGACTATCCCTCCTGATATTTTAAACCCATTATATACAAAATATACATTATTTGATCAACTGGAACACCTGAAATATAAGACTTAGGATGGCTGTAATTCCTGATATTTTAAACCCATTATATACAAAATATACATTATTTGATCAACTGGACACCTGAGCTATAAGACCTAGGATGACTGTCACTCCTGATATTTTAAACCCATTATATACAAAATATACATTATATGATCAACAGGAACACCTGAGTTAAAAGACTTAGGAGGGCTAACCCTCCTGATATTTTAAACCCATTACATACAAAATATACATTATTTGATCAACTGGAACACCTGAGCTATACGACTTAGGATGGGGGTCCCTCCTGATATTTTAAACCAATTGTATACAAAATATACACCACTTGATCAACTGGAACACCTTAGCTATAAGACATAGGATGGCTAACCCTCCTGATATTTTCAACCCATTATATACAAAATATGCATTATTTGATCAACTGGAACACCTGAGTTATAAGACTTAGGATGGCTGTCCCTCCTGATATTTTAAACCCATTATATACAAAATATACATTATTTGATCAACTGGAACTCCTGAGCTATAAGACTTAGGACCACTGTCGCTCCTGATATTTTAAACCCATTATATAAAAAATATACACTATTTGATCAACTGGAACTCCTGAGCTATAAGACTTAGGATGGCTGTCCTTCCTGATATTTTAAACCCATTATATACAAAATATACATTATTTGATCAACTGGAACTCCTGAGCTTAAGACTTAGGATGGCTGTCCTTCCTGATACTTTAAACCCATTATATACAAAATATACATTATTTGATCAACTGGAACACCTGAGCTATAAGACTTAGCATGACTGTCCCTTCTGATATTTTAAACCCATTATATACAAAGTATACATTATTTGATCAACTGGAACACCCAAGTTATAAGTTATGGGCTGTTTAAACCTCCCGATATTTTCAACCCATTATATACAAAATATACACTACTTGATCAACTGGTACACCTGAGCTATAAGACTTAGGACTACTGTCCCTCCTGATATTTTAAACCCATTATATACAAAATATACATTATATGATCAACAGGAACACCTGAGCTATAAGACTTAGCATGGCTGTCCCTTCTGATATTTTAAACCCATTATATACAAAATATACATTATTTGATCAACTGGAACACCCAAGTTATAAGTTATAGGCTGTTTAAACCTCCCGATATTTTGAACCCATTATATACATAATATACACTACTTGATCAACTGGTACACCTGAGCTATAAGACTTAGGACTACTGTTTCTCCTGATATTTTAAACCCATTATATTAAAAATATACATTATATGATCAAAAGGAACACCTGAGTTAAAAGACTTACCCATTACATACAAAATATACATTATTTGATCAACTGGAACACCTGAGCTATACGACTTAGGATGGGGTTCCTTCCTGATATTTTAAAACAATTCTATACAAAATATACACCACTTAATCAACTGGAACACCTGAGCTATAAGACATAGGATGGCTAACCCTCCTGATATTTTCAACCCATTATATACAAAATATACATTATTTGATCAACTGGAACACAAGAGTTATAAGACTGAGGATGGCTGTCCCTCCTGATATTTTAAACCCATTATATACAAAATATACATTATTTGATAAACTGGAACTCCTGAGCTATAAGACTTAGGACCACTGTCGCTCATGATATTTTAAACCAATTATATACAAAATATAAATTATTTGATCAACTGGAACACCTGAGCTATAAGATTTAAGATGGCTCTCACTCCTGATTTTTTCAACCCATTATATACAAAATATACATTATTTAATCAACTGGAACATCTGAGCTATAAGACTTAGGATGGCTGTCCCTCCTCATATTTTAAACCTATTATATACAAAATATACATTATTTGATCAACTGAAACACCTGAGCAATAAGAATTAGGATGAGTGTCCCTCCTGATATTTTAAACCAATAATATACAAAATATACATTTTTTGAGCAACAATAACACCTGAGCTATAAGACTTAGGATGGCTGTCACTCCTAATAGTTTAAACCAATTATATACAAAATATACACTATTTGACCAACTGGAACACCTGAGCTATAAGACTTAGGATGACTGTCCCTCCTGATATTTTAAACCAATAATATACAAAATATACATTTTTTGATCAACTGGAACACCTGAGCTATAAGACTTAGGATGACTGTCCCTCCTGATATTTTAAACCAATTATATACAAAATATACATTATTTGATCAACAGGAACACCTGAATTATAAGACTTAGGATGACTATCCCTCCTGATATTTTAAACCAATTATATACAAAATATACATTATTTGATCAACTGGAACACCTGAGCTATAAGACTTAGGATGACTGTCCCTCCTGATATTTTAAACCAATTATATACAAAATATACATTATTTGATCAACAGGAACACCTGAATTATAAGACTTAGGATGACTATCCCTCCTGATATTTTAAACCAATTATATACAAAATATACATTATTTGCCAAACTGGAACACCTGAGCTATAAGACTTAGGATGGCTCTGCTTCCTGATATTTTAAACCCATTATATACAAAATATACACTATTTGATCAACTGGAACTCCTGAGCTATAAGACTTAGGATGGCTGTCCGTCCTGATATTTTAAACCCATTATATACAAAATATACATTATTTGATCAACTGGAACACCTGAGCTATAAGACTTAGGATGGCTGTCCTTCCTGATATTTTAAACCCATTATATACAAAATATACATTATATGATCAACAGGAACACCTGAGTTAAAAGACTTAGGAGGGCTGTCCTTCCTGATATTTTAAACCCATTACATACAAAATATACATTATTTGATCAACTGGAACACCTGAGCTATACGACTTAGGATGGGGGTCCCTCCTGATATTTTAAACCAATTCTATACAAAATATACACCACTTGATCAACTGGAACACCTGAGCTATAAGACATAGGATGGCTAACCCTCCTGATATTTTCAACCCATTATATACAAAATATCCATTATTTGATCAACTGGAACACCTGAGTTATAACACTTAGGATGGCTGTCCCTCCTGATATTTTCAACCCATTAGATACAAAATATACACCACTTGATCAACTGGAACACCTGAGCCATAAGACATAGGATGGCTAACCCTCCTGATATTTTAAACCCATTATATACAAAATATACATTATTTGATCAACTGGAACTCCTGAGCTATAAGACTTAGGATGCCTGTCCCTCCTGATATTTTAAACCAATAATATACAAAATATACATTTTTTGATCAACTGGAACACCTGAGCTATAAGACTTAGGATGACTGTCCCTCCTGATATTTTAAACCAATTATATACAAAATATACATTATTTGATCAACAGGAACACCTGAATTATAAGACTTAGGATGACTATCCCTCCTGATATTTTAAACCAATTAAATACAAAATATACATTATTTGCCAAACTGGAACACCTGAGCTATAAGACTTAGGATGGCTGTCACTCCTAATAGTTTAAACCAATTATATACAAAATATACACTCTTTGACCAACTGGAACACCTGAGCTATAAGACTTAGGATGACTGCTCCTCCTGATATTTTAAACCAATTATATACAAAACATACATTATTTGAACAACTGGAACACCTGAGCTATAAGACTTAGCATGGCAGTCCCTCCTGATATTTTAAACGCATTATGTACAAAATATACATTATATGATCAACAGAAACACCTGACTTAAAAGGCTTAGGCTGTTTAAACCACCTGATATTTTAAACCCATTATATACAAAATATACATTATTTGATCAACTGGTACACCTGAGCTATAAGACTTAGGACTACTGTCCCTCCTGATATATTAAACCCATTATATACAAAATATACATTATATGATCAACAGGAACACCTGAGCTATAAGACTTAGCATGGCTGTCCCTTCTGATATTTTAAACCCATTATATACAAAATATACATTATTTCATCAACTGGAACACTCAAGTTATAAGTTATAGGCTGTTTAAACCTCCCGATATTTTGAACCCATTATATACATAATATACACTACTTGATCAACTGGTACACCTGAGCTATAAGACTTAGGACTACTGTCCCTCCTGATATTTTAAACCCATTATATTCAAAATATACATTATATGATCAACAGGAACACCTGAGTTAAAAGACTTACCCATTACATACAAAATATACATTATTTGATCAACTGGAACACCTGAGCTATACGACTTAGGATGGGGGCCTTCCTGATATTTTAAAACAATTCTATACAAAATATACACCACTTGATCAACTGGAACACCTGAGCTATAAGACATAGGATGGCTAACCCTCCTGATATTTTCAACCCATTATATACAAAATATACATTATTTGATCAACTGAAACACAAGAGTTATAAGACTTAGGATGGCTGTCCCTCCTGATATTTTAAACCCATTATATACAAAATATACATTATTTGATCAACTGGAACTCCTGAGCTATAAGACTTAGGACCACTGTCGCTCCTGATATTTTAATCCCATTATATACAAAATATACATTATTTGATCAACTGGAACACCTGAGCTATAAGACTTTGGATGGCTGTCCTTCCTGATATTTTAAACCCATTATATACAAAATATACATTATTTGATCAACTGGAACACCTGAGCTATAAGACTTAGGATGGCTGTCCTTCCTGATACTTTAAACCCATTATATACAAAATATACATTATTTGATCAACTGGAACGCCTGAGCTATAAGAGTTAGGATGGCTGTCCTTCCTGATATGTTAAACCCATTATATACAAAATATACACTATTTGATCAACTGGAACTCCTGAGCTATAAGACTTAGGATGGCTGTCCTTCCTGATATTTTAAACCCATTATATACAAAATATACATTATTTGATCAACTAGAACACCTGAGCTACAAGACTTAGGATGGCTGTCCTTCCTGATATTCTAAACCCATTATATACAAAATATACATTATTTGATCAACTGGAACGCCTGAGCTATAAGACTTAGGATGGCGGTCCTTCCTGATATTTTAAACCCATTATATACAAAATATACATTATTTGATCAACTGGAACACCTGAGCTATAAGACTTAGGATGGCTGTCCTTCCTGATATTTTAAACCCATTATATACAAAATATACATTATATGATCAACAGGAACACCTGAGTTAAAAGACTTAGGAGGGCTGTCCTTCCTGATATTTTAAACCCATTACATACAAAATATACATTATTTGATCAACTGGAACACCTGAGCTATACGACTTAGGATGGGGGTCCCTCCTGATATTTTAAACCAATTCTATACAAAATATACACCACTTGATCAACTGGAACACCTGAGCTATAAGACATAGGATGGCTAACCCTCCTGATATTTTCAACCCATTATATACAAAATATCCATTATTTGATCAACTGGAACACCTGAGTTATAACACTTAGGATGGCTGTCCCTCCTGATATTTTCAACCCATTAGATACAAAATATACACCACTTGATCAACTGGAACACCTGAGCTATAAGACATAGGATGGCTAACCCTCCTGATATTTTAAACCCATTATATACAAAATATACATTATTTGATCAACTGGAACTCCTGAGCTATAAGACTTAGGATGGCTGTCCCTCCTGATATTGTAAACCAATAATATACAAAATATACATTTTTTGATCAACTGGAACACCTGAGCTATAAGACTTAGGATGACTGTCCCTCCTGATATTTTAAACCAATTATATACAAAATATACATTATTTGATCAACAGGAACACCTGAATTATAAGACTTAGGATGACTATCCCTCCTGATATTTTAAACCAATTAAATACAAAATATACATTATTTGCCAAACTGGAACACCTGAGCTATAAGACTTAGGATGGCTGTCACTCCTAATAGTTTAAACCAATTATATACAAAATATACACTATTTGACCAACTGGAACACCTGAGCTATAAGACTTAGGATGACTGCTACTCCTGATATTTTAAACCAATTATATACAAAACATACATTATTTGAACAACTGGAACACCTGAGCTATAAGACTTAGCATGGCAGTCCCTCCTGATATTTTAAACGCATTATGTACAAAATATACATTATATGATCAACAGAAACACCTGACTTAAAAGGCTTAGGCTGTTTAAACCACCTGATATTTTAAACCCATTATATACAAAATATACATTATTTGATCAACTGGAACACCCAAGTTATAAGTTATGGGCTGTTTAAACCTCCCGATATTTTCAACCCATTATATACAAAATATACACTACTTGATCAACTGGTACACCTGAGCTATAAGACTTAGGACTACTGTCCCTCCTGATATTTTAAACCCATTATATACAAAATATACATTATATGATCAACAGGAACACCTGAGCTATAAGACTTAGCATGGCTGTCCCTTCTGATATTTTAAACCCATTATATACAAAATATACATTATTTCATCAACTGGAACACTCAAGTTATAAGTTATAGGCTGTTTAAACCTCCGGATATTTTGAACCCATTATATACATAATATACACTACTTGATCAACTGGTACACCTGAGCTATAAGACTTAGGACTACTGTCCCTCCTGATATTTTAAACCCATTATATTCAAAATATACATTATATGATCAACAGGAACACCTGAGTTAAAAGACTTACCCATTACATACAAAATATACATTATTTGATCAACTGGAACACCTGAGCTATACGACTTAGGATGGGGGTCCTTCCTGATATTTTAAAACAATTCTATACAAAATATACACCACTTGATCAACTGGAACACCTGAGCTATAAGACATAGGATGGCTAACCCTCCTGATATTTTCAACCCATTATATACAAAATATACATTATTTGATCAACTGAAACACAAGAGTTATAAGACTTAGGATGGCTGTCCCTCCTGATATTTTAAACCCATTATATACAAAATATACATTATTTGATCAACTGGAACTCCTGAGCTATAAGACTTAGGACCACTGTCGCTCCTGATATTTTAATCCCATTATATACAAAATATACATTATTTGATCAACTTGAACACCTGAGCTATAAGACTTTGGATGGCTGTCCTTCCTGATATTTTAAACCCATTATATACAAAATATACATTATTTGATCAACTGGAACACCTGAGCTATAAGACTTAGGATGGCTGTCCTTCCTGATACTTTAAACCCATTATATACAAAATATACATTATTTGATCAACTGGAACTCCTGAGCTATAAGACTTAGGATGGCTGTCCTTCCTGATATTTTAAACCCATTATATACAAAATATACATTATTTGATCAACTAGAACACCTGAGCTACAAGACTTAGGATGGCTGTCCTTCCTGATATTCTAAACCCATTATATACAAAATATACATTATTTGATCGACTGGAACGCCTGAGCTATAAGACTTAGGATGGCGGTCCTTCCTGATATTTTAAACCCATTATATACAAAATATACATTATTTGATCAACTGGAACACCTGAGCTATAAGAGACTTAGGATGGCTGTCCTTCCTGATATTTTAAACCCATTATATACAAAATATACACTATTTGATCAACTGGAACTCCTGAGCTATAAGACTTAGGATGGCTGTCCTTCCTGATATTTTAAACCCATTATATACAAATATACATTATTTGATCAACTGGAACACCTGAGCTATAAGACCTAGGATGGCTGTCCTTCCTAATATTTAAACCCATTATATACAAAATATACATTATTTGATCAACTGGAACACCTGAGCTATAAGACTTAGGATGGCTGTCCTTCCTGATATTTTAAACCCAGTATATACAAAATATACATTATTTGATCAACTGGAACACCTGAGCTATAAGACTTAGCATGACTGTCCCTTCTGATATTTTAAACCCATTATATACAAAATATACATTATTTGATCAACTAGGAACATCTGAGCTATAAGACTTAGGATGGCTGTCCCTCCTGATATTTTATACCCATTATATACAAAATATACATTATTTGATCAACTGGAACACCTGAGCTATAAGACTTAGGATGGCTCTCGCTCCTAATAGTTTAAACCAATTATATACAAAATATACACTATTTGACCAACTGGAACACCTGAGCTATAAGACTTAGGATGACTGTCCCTCCTGATATTTTAAACCAATTATATACAAAATATACATTATTTGATCAAGTGGAACACCTGAGCTATAAGATTTAAGATGGCTCTCACTCCTGATATTTTCAACGCATTATATACAAAATATACATTATTTAATCAACTGGAACATCTGAGCTATAAGACTTAGGATGGCTGTCCCTCCTGATATTTTAAACCTATTATATACAAAATATACATTATTTGATCAACTGAAACACCTGAGCTATAAGACTTAGGATGACTATCCCTCCTGACATTTTAAACCAATAATATACAAAATATACATTTTTTGATCAACTGGAACACCTGAGCTATAAGACTTAGGATGGATGTCCTTCCTGATATTTTAAACCAATTATATACAAAATATAAATTATATGATCAACTGGAACACCTGAGCTATAAGATTTAAGATGGCTCTCACTCCTGATTTTTTCAACCCATTATATACAAAATATACATTATTTAATCAACTGGAACATCTGAGCTACAAGACTTAGGATGGCTGTCCCTCCTGATATTTTAAACCTATTATATACAAAATATACATTATTTGATCAACTGAAACACCTGAGCAATAAGAATTAGGATGACTGTCCCTCCTGATATTTGAAAACCAATAATATACAAAATATACATTTTTTGATCAACTACAACACCTGAGCTATAAGACTTAGAATGGCTGTCCCTCCTGATATTTTAAACCAATTATATACAAAATATATATTATTTGAGCAACAGTAACACCTGAAATATAAGACTTAGGATGACTATCCCTCCTGATATTTTAAACCAATTATATACAAAATATACATTATTTGATCAACTGGAACATCTGAGCTATAAGACTTAGGATGGCTGTCCCTCCTGATATTTTAAACCTATTATATACAAAATATACATTATTTGACCAACTGGAACACCTGAGCTATAAGACATAGGATGGCTGTCACTCCTAATAGTTTAAACCAATTATATACAAAATATACACTATTTGACCAACTGGAACACCTGAGCTATAAGACTTAGGATGACAGTTCCTGATATTTTAAACCAATAATATACAACATATACATTTTTTGATCAACTGGAACACCTGAGCTATAAGACTTAGGATGACTGTCCCTCGTGATATTTTAAACCAATAATACACAAAATATACATTATTTGATCAACAGGAACACCTGAATTATAAGACTTAGGATGACTATCCCTCCTGATATTTTAAACCAATTATATACAAAATATACAATATTTGATCAACTGGAACTCCTGAGCTATAAGACTTAGGACCACTGTCGCTCCTGATATTTTAAACCCATTACATACAAAATATACATTATTTGATCAACTGGAACACCTGAGCTATAAGACTTAGGATGGCTGTCCTTCCTGATATTTTAAACCCATTATATACAAAATACACACTATTTGATCAACTGGAGCTCCTGAGCTATAAGACCTAGGATGGCTGTCCTTCCTGATATTTTAAACCCATTATATACAAAATATACATTATTTGATCAACTGGAACACCTGAGCTATAAGACTTAGGATGGCTAACCATCCAGATATTTTAAACCCATTACATACAAAATATACATTATTTGATCAACTGGAACACCTGAGCTATACGACTTAGGATGGGGGTCCCTCCTGATATTTTAAACCAATTCTATACAAAATATACACCACTTGATCAACTGGAACACCCTAGCTATAAGACATAGGATGGCTAACCCTCCTGATATTTTCAACCCATTATATACAAAATATACACTATTTGACCAACTGGAACAACTGAGCTATAAGACTTAGGATGACTGTCCCTCCTGATAATTTAAACCCATTATATACAAAATATACATTATTTGAACAACTGGAACACCTGACCTATAAGACTTAGGACTGCTGTCCCTCCTGATATTTTAAACAAATTATATACAAAATATACATTATTTGATCAACTGGAACACCTGAGCTATAAGACTTAGCATGGCTGCCCCTGATGATATTTTAAACCCATTATATACAAAATATACATTATTTGATCAACTGGAACACCTGAGCTATAAGATTTAAGATGGCTCTCACTCCTGATATTTTCAAACCATTATATACAAAATATACATTATTTAATCAACTGGAACAACTGAGCTATAAGACTTAGGATGGTTGTCCCTCCTGATATTTTAAACCTATTATATACAAAATATACATTATTTGATCAACTGAAACACCTGAGCAATAAGACTTAGGATGACTGTCCCTCCTGATATTTTAAACCAATAATATACAAAATATACATTTTTTGATCAACTAGAACACCTGAGCTATAACACTTAGGATGGCTGTCCCTCCTGATATTTTAAACCAATTATATACAAAATATACATTATTTGAGCAACAGTAACACCTGAGCTATAAGACTTAGGATGGCTGTCACTCCTAATAGTTTAAACCAATTATATACAAAATATACACTATTTGACCAACTGGAACACCTGAGCTATAAGACTTAGGATGACTGTCCCTCCTGATATTTTAAACCAATTATATACAAAACATATATTATTTGAACAACTGGAACACCTGAGCTATAAGACTTAGGATGGCAGTCCCTCCTGATATTTTAAACCCATTATATACAAAATATACATTATATGATCAACAGGAACACCTGAGTTAAAAGACTTAGGCTGTTTAAACCACCTGACATTTTCACCCATTATATACAAAATATACATTATTTGATCAACTGAAACAACTGAGTTATAAGACTTAGGATGTTTAAACCACCTGATATTTTAAACCCATTATATACAAAATATACATTATTTGATCAACTGGAACACCTGAGCTATAAGACTTGCGATGGCTGTAATTCCTGATATTTTAAACCCATTATATACAAAATATACACTATTTGATCAACTGGAACACCTGAGCTATAAGACTTAGGATGACTGTCCCTCCTGATATTTTAAACCCATTATATACAAAATATACATTATATGATCAAAAGGAACACCTGAGTTAAAAGACTTAGGATGGCTAGCCCTCCTGATATTTTAAACCCATTACATACAAAATATACATTATTTGATCAAGTGGAACACATGAGCTATACGACTTAGGATGGGGGTCCCTCCTGATAATTTAAACCAATACTATACAAAATATACACCACTTGATCAACTGGAACACCTGAGCTATAAGACATAGGATGGCTAACCCTCCTGATACTTTCAACCCATTATATAAAAAATATACATTATTTGATCAACTTGAACACCTGAATTATAACACTTAGGATGGCTGTCCCTCCTGATATTTTCAACCCATTAGATACAAAATATACACCACTTGATCAACTGGAACACCTGAGCTATAAGACATAGGATGGCTAACCGTCCTGATACTTTCAACCCATTATATACAAAATATACATTATTTGATCAACTTGAACACCTGAGTTATAACCCTTAGGATGGCTGTCCCTCCTGATATTTTCAACCCATTAGATACAAAATATACACCACTTGATCAACTGGAACACCTGAGCTATAAGAGATAGGATGGCTAACCCTCCTGATATTTTAAACCCAGTATATATAAAATATACATTATTTGATCAACTGGAACTTCTGAGCTATACGACTTAGGATGACTATCCCTCCTGATATTTTAAACCAATTCTATACAAAATATACATTATATGATCAACAGGAACACCTTAGCTATAAGACATAGGATGGCTAACCCTCCTGATATTTTCAACCCATTATATACAAAATATACATTATTTGATCAACTGGAACACCTAAGCTATAAGACTTAGGATGACTGTCACTCCTGATATTTTAAACCCATTATATACAAAATATACATTATATGATCAACAGGAACACCTGAGTTAAAAGACTTAGGAGGGCTAACCCTCCTGATATTTTAAACCCATTACATACAAAATATACATTATTTGATCAACTGGAACACCTGAGCTATACGACTTAGGATGGGGGTCCCTCCTGATATTTTAAACCAATTCTATACAAAATATACACCACTTGATCAACTGGAACACCTTAGCTATAAGACATAGGATGGCTAACCCTCCTGATATTTTCAACCCATTATATACAAAATATGCATTATTTGATCAACTGGAACACCTGAGTTATAAGACTTAGGATGGCTGTCCCTCCTGATATTTTAAACCCATTATATACAAAATATACATTATTTGATCAACTGGAACTCCTGAGCTATAAGACTTAGGATCACTGTCGCTCCTGATATTTTAAACCCACTATATACTAAATATACACTATTTGATCAACTGGAACCCCTGAGCTATAAGACTTATGATGGCTGTCCTTTCTGATATTTTAAACCCATTATATACAAAATATACATTATTTGATCAACTGGAACATCTGAGCTATAAGACTTAGGATGGCTGTCCTTCCTGATACTTTAAACCCATTATATACAAAATATACATTATTTGATCAACTGGAACACCTGAGCTATAAGACTTAGCATGACTGTACCTTCTGATATTTTAAACCCATTATATACAAAATATACATTATTTGATCAACTGGAACACCCAAGTTATAGGCTGCTTAAACCTCCCGATATTTTCAACCCATTATATACAAAATATACATTATATGATCAACAGGAACACCTTAGCTATAAGACATAGGATGGCTAACCCTCCTGATATTTTCAACCCATTATATACAAAATATACATTATTTGATCAACTGGAACACCTGAGCTATAAGACTTAGGATGACTGTCACTCGTGATATTTTAAACCCATTATATACAAAATATACATTATATGATCAACAGGAACACCTGAGTTAAAAGACTTAGGAGGGCTAACCCTCCTGATATTTTAAACCCATTACATACAAAATATACATTATTTGATCAACTGGAACACCTGAGCTATACGACTTAGGATGGGGGTCCCTCCTGATATTTTAAACCAATTCTATACAAAATATACACCACTTG
Organism: Deroplatys truncata; assembly: GCA_030765065.1. Classification (NCBI taxonomy): domain Eukaryota; kingdom Metazoa; phylum Arthropoda; class Insecta; order Mantodea; family Mantidae; genus Deroplatys; species Deroplatys truncata. Next base: position 645,613 of record CM060975.1, read on the forward strand.
ATCAACTGGAACACCTTAGCTATAAGACATAGGATGGCTAACCCTCCTGATATTTTCAACCCATTATATACAAAACATGCATTATTTAATCAACTGGAACACCTGAGTTATAAGACTTAGGATGGCTGTCCCTCCTGATATTTTAAACCCATTATATACAAAATATACATTATTTGATCAACTGGAACTCCTGAGCTATAAGACTTAGGACCACTGTCGCTCCTGATATTTTAAACCCATTATATAAAAAATATACACTATTTGATCAACTGGAACTCCTGAGCTATAAGACTTAGGATGGCTGTCCTTTCTGATATTTTAAACCCATTATATACAAAATATACATTATTTGATCAACTGGAACACCTGAGCTATAAGACTTAGGATGGCTGTCCTTCCTGATACTTTAAACCCATTATATACAAAATATACATTATTTGATCAACTGGAACACCTGAGCTATAAGACTTAGCATGACTGTCCCTTCTGATATTTTAAACCCATTATATACAAAATATACATTATTTGATCAACTGGAACACCCAAGTTATAAGTTATAGGCTGTTTAAACCTCCCGATATTTTCAACCCATTATATACAAAATATACACTACTTGATCAACTGGTACACCTGAGCTATAAGACTTAGGACTACTGTCCCTCCTGATATTTTAAACCCATTATATACAAAATATACATTATATGATCAACAGGAACACCTGAGTTAAAAGACTTAGGATGGCTGTCCTTCCTGACATTTTAAACCCATTATATACAAAATATACATTATTTGATCAACTGGAACGCCTGAGCTATAAGACTTAGGATGGCTGTCCTTCCTGATATTGTAAACCCATTATACACAAAATACACATTATTTGATCAACTGGAACACCCGAGCTATAAGACTTAGCATGACTGTCCCTTCTGATATTTTAAACCCATTATATACAAAATATACACTATTTGAACAACTGGAACACCTGAGCTATAAGACTTAGGATGGCTGTCCTTCCTGATATTTTAAACCCATTATATACAAAATATACATTATTTGATCAACTGGAACATCTGAGCTATAAGACTTAGGATGGCTGTCCCTCCTGATATTTTAAACCCATTATATACAAAATATACATTATTTAATCAACTGGAACATCTGAGCTATAAGACTTAGGATGGCTGTCCTTCCTGATATTTTAAACCCATTATATACAAAGTATACATTATTTGATCAACTGGAACTCCTGAGCTATAAGACTTAGGATGACTACCCTCCTGATATTTTATACCCATTATATACAAAATATACATTATTTAATCAACTGGAACATCTGAGCTATACGACTTAGGATGGCTGTCCTTCCTGATATTTTAAACCCATTATATACAAAATATACATTATTTGATCAACTGGAACACCTGAGCTATAAGACTTAGGATCGCTGTCCTTCCTGATAATTTAAACCCATTATATACAAAATATACATTATTTAATCAACTGGAACATCTGAGCTATAAGAATTAGGATGGCTGTTCTTCCTGATATTTTAAACCCATTATATACAAAATATACATTATTTAATCAACTGGAACTCCTGAGCTATAAGACTTAGCATGGCTGTCCCTCCTGATATTTTAAACCCATTATATACAAAATATACATTATTTGATCAACTGGAACACCTGAGCTATAAGACTTAGGATGGCTGTCCCTGCTGATATTTTAAACCCATTATATACAAAATATACATTATGTGATCAACTGGAACACCTGAGCTATAAGACTTAGGATGGCTGTCCCTCCTGATATTTTAAACTCATTATATAAAAAATATACATTATTTGATCAACTGGAACTCCTGAGCTATAAGACTTAGGATGGCCGTCCCTCCTGATATTTTAAACCAGTTATATACAAAATATACATTATTTGATTAACTGGAAAACCTGAGCTATAAGACATGGCTGTCCCTCCTGATATTTTAAACCAGTTATATACAAAATATACATTATTTGATCAACTGGAACTCCTGAGGTATTAGACTTAGGATGACTAACCTTCCTGATATTTTAAACCCATTATATACAAAATACAGATTATTTGATCAACTGGAACACCTGAGCTATAAGACTTAGGATGGCTGTCCCTTAAGATATTTTAAACCAATTATATACAAAATATACATTATTTGATCAACTGGAACACCTGAGGTAAAAGACTTACCATGGCTGTCCCTGCTGATATTTTAAACCCATTATATACAAAATATACATTATATGATCAACAGGAACACCTGAGCTATACGACTTAGGATGGGGGTCCCTCCTGATATTTTAAACCAATTCTATACAAAATATACACCACTTGATCAATTGGAACACCTTAGCTATAAGACATAGGATGGCTAACCCTCCTGATATTTTCAACCCATTATATACAAAATATACATTATTTGATCAACTGGAACTCCTGAGCTATAACACTTAGGACCACTGTCGCTCCTGATATTTTAAACCCATTATATACAAAATATACATTATTTGATCAACCGGAACACCTGAGCTATAAGACTTAGGATGCCTGTCCTTCCTGATATTTTAAACCCATTATATACAAAATATACATTATTTGATCAACTGGAACACCTGAGCTATAAGACTTAGGATGGCTGTCCTTCCTGATATTTTAAACCCATTATATACAAAATATACATTATTTGATCAACTGGAACACCCAAGTTATAAGTTATAGGCTGTTTAATCCTCCCGATATTTTCAACCCATTATATACAAAATATACATTATTTGATCAACTGGAACACCTGAGCTATAAGACTTAGGATGACTGTCCTTCCTGATATTTTAAACCCATTATATACAAAATATACATTATTTGATCAACTGGAACACCTGAGCTATAAGACTTAGGATGGCTGTCCTTGCTGATATTTTAAACCCATTATATACAAAATATACATTATTTGATCAACTGGAACACCCAAGTTATAAGTTATAGGCTGTTTAAACCTCCCAATATTTTCAACCCATTATATACATAATATACACTACTTGATCAACTGGTACACCTGAGCTATAAGACTTAGGACTACTGTCCCTCCTGATATTTTAAACCCATTATATTATAAATATACATTATATGATCAACAGGAACACCTGAGTTAAAAGACTTACCCATTACATACAAAATATACATTATTTGATCAACTGAAACACCTGAGCTATACGACTTAGGATGGGGGTCCCTCCTGATATTTTAAAACAATTCTATACAAAATATACACCACTTGATCAACTGGAACACCTGAACTATAAGACATAGGATGGCTAACCCTCCTGATATTTTCAACTCATTATATACAAAATATACATTATTTGATCAACTGGAATACAAGAGTTATAAGACTTAGGATGGCTGTCCCTCCTGATATTTTAAACCCATTATATACAAAATATACATTATTTGATCAACTGGAACTCCTGAGCTATAAGACTTAGGACCACTGTCGCTCCTGATATTTTAAACCCATTATATACAAAATATACAATATTTGATCAACTGGAACACCTGAGCTATAAGACTTAGGATGGCTGTCCTACCTGATATTTTAAACCCATTATATACAAAATATACACTATTTGATCAACTGGAACTCCTGAGCTATAAGACTTAGGATGGCTGTCCTTCCTGGAATCTTAAACCCATTTTACACAAAATATACATTATTTGATCAACTGGAACACCTGAGCTATAAGACTTAGGATGGCTGTCCTTCCTGATATTTTAAACCCATTATATACAAAATATACATTATATGATCAACAGGAACACCTGAGTTAAAAGACCCAGGAGGGCTAACCCTCCTGATATTTTAAACCCATTACATACAAAATATACATTATGTGATCAACTGGAACACCTGAGCTATACGACTTAGGATGGGGGTCCCTGCTGATATTTTAAACCAATTCTATACAAAATATACACCACTTGATCAACTGGAACACCTTAGCTATAAGACATAGGATGGCTAACCCTTCTGATATTTTCAACCCATTATATACAAAATATACATTATTTGATCAACTGGAACACCTGAGTTATAAGACTTAGGATGGCTGTCCCTCTTGATATTTTAAACCCATTATATACAAAATATACATTATTTGATCAACTGGAACTCCTGAGCTATAAGACTTAGGACCACTGTCGCTCCTGATATTTTAAACCCATTATATACAAAATATACATTATTTGATCAACTGGAACACCTGAGCTATAAGACTTAGGATGGCTGTCCTTCCTGATATTTTAAACCCATTATATACAAAATACACACTATTTGATCAACTGGAACTCCTGAGCTATAAGACCTAGGATGGCTGTCCTTCCTGATATTTTAAACCCATTATATACAAAATATACATTATTTGATCAACTGGAACACCTGAGCTATAAGACTTAGGATGGCTAACCCTCCAGATATTTTAAACCCATTACATACAAAATATACATTATTTGATCAACTGGAACATCTGAGCTGTAAGACTTAGGATGGCTCTCACTCCTAATAGTTTAAACCAATTATATACAAAATATACACTATTTGACCAACTGCAACAACTGAGCTATAAGACTTAGGATGACTGTCCCTCCTGATATTTTAAACTAATTATATACAAAATATACATTATTTGATCAACTGAGCTATAAGACTTAGGATGACTGTCCCTCCAGATATTTTAAACCAATTATATACAAAATATACACTATTTGACCAACTGGAACTCCTGAGCTATAACACTTAGGATGACTGTCCCTCCAGATATTTTAAACCAATTATATACAAAATATACACTATTTGACCAACTGGAACTCCTGAGCTATAAGACTTAGGATGACTGTCCCTCCAGATATTTTAAACCAATTATATACAAAATATACATTATTTGATCAACTGGAACTCCTGAGCTATAAGACTTAGGATGACTGTCCCTCCAGATATTTTAAACCAATTATATACAAAATATACACTATTTGACCAACTGGAACTCCTGAGCTATAAGACTTAGGATGACTGTCCCTCCAGATATTTTAAACCAATAATATACAAAATATACACTATTTGATCAACTGGAACTCCTGAGCTATAAGACTTAGGATGACTGTCCCTCCAGATATTTTAAACCAATAATATACAAAATATACACTATTTGACCAACTGGAACAACTGAGCTATAAGACTTAGGATGACTGTCCCTCCAGATATTTTAAACCAATAACATACAAAATATACACTATTTGACCAACTGGAACAACTGACCTATAAGACTTAGGATGACTGTCCCTCCAGATATTTTAAACCAATAATATACAAAATATACACTATTTGACCAACTGGAAGAACTGAGCTATAAGACTTAGGATGACTGTCCCTCCAGATATTTTAAACCAATTATATACAAAATATACACTATTTGACCAACTGGAACTCCTGAGCTATAAGACTTAGGATGACTTTCCCTCCAGATATTTTTAACCAATTATATATAAAATATACATTATTTGATCAACTGGAACTCCTGAGCTATAAGACTTAGGATGACTGTCCCTCCAGATATTTTAAACCAATTATATACAAAATATACACTATTTGACCAACTGGAACTCCTGAGCTATAAGACTTAGGATGACTGTCCCTCCAGATATTTTAAACCAATAATATACAAAATATACACTATTTGACCAACTGGAACTCCTGAGCTATAAGACTTAGGATGACTGTCCCTCCAGATATTTTAAACCAATAATATACAAAATATACACTATTTGACCAACTGGAACAACTGAGCTATAAGACTTAGGATGACTGTCCCTCCAGATATTTTAAACCAATTATATACAAAATATACATTATTTGATCAACTGGAACTCCTGAGCTATAAGACTTAGGATGACTGTCCCTCCTGATATTTTAAACCAATTATATACAAAATATACATTATTTGACCAACTGGAACAACTGAGCTATAAGACTTAGGATGACTGTCCCTCCAGATATTTTAAACCAATTATATACAAAATATACACTATTTGATCAACTGGAACTCCTGAGCTATAAGACTTAGGATGACTGTCCCTCCTGATATTTTAAACCAATTATATACAAAATATACACTATTTGACCAACTGGAACAACTGAGCTATAAGACTTAGGATGACTGTCCCTCCAGATATTTTAAACCCATTATATACAAAATATACATTATTTGATCAACTGGAACACCTGAGCTATACGACTTAGGATGGGGGTCCCTCCTGATATTTTAAACCAATTCTATACAAAATATACACCACTTGATCAACTGGAACACCTTAGCTATAAGACATAGGATGGCTAACCCTCCTGATATTTTCAACCCATTATATATAAAACATATATTATTTGATCAACTGGAACATCTGAGCTGTAAGACTTAGGATGGCTCTCACTCCTAATAGTTTAAACCAATTATATACAAAATATACACTATTTGACCAACTGGAACAACTGAGCTATAAGACTTAGGATGACTGTCCCTCCTGATATTTTAAACCAATTATATACAAAATATACACTATTTGACCAACTGGAACAACTGAGCTATAAGACTTAGCATGACTCTCACACTCCTAATAGTTTAAACCAATTATATACAAAATATACACTATTTGACCAACTGGAACAACTGAGCTATAAGACTTAGGATGACTGTCCCTCCTGATATTTTAAACCAATTATATACAAAATATACACTATTTGACCAACTGGAACAACTGAGCTATAAGACTTAGCATGACTCTCACTCCTGATAATTTAAACCAATTATATACAAAATATACATTATTTGAACAACTGGAACACCTGACCTATAAGACTTAGGACTGCTGTCCCTCCTGATATTTTAAACAAATTATATACAAAATATACATTATTTGATCAACTGGAACACCTGAGCCATAAGACTTAGCATGGCTGCCCCTGATGATATTTTAAACCCATTATATACAAAATATACAATATTTGATCAACTGGAACACCTGAGCTATAAGATTTAAGATGGCTCTCACTCCTGATATTTTCAAACCATTATATACAAAATATACATTATTTAATCAACTAGAACACCTGAGCTATAACACTTAGGATGGGGGTCCCTGCTGATATTTTAAACCAATTCTATACAAAATATACACCACTTGATCAACTGGAACACCTTAGCTATAAGACATAGGATGGCTAACCCTTCTGATATTTTAAACCCATTATATACAAAATATACATTATATGATCAACAGGGACACCTGAGTTAAAAGACTTAGGAGGGCTAACCCTCCTGATATTTTAAACCCATTACATACAAAATATACATTATTTGATCAACTGGAACACCTGAGCTATACGACTTAGGATGGGGGTCCCTCCTGATATTTTAAACCGATTCTATACAAAATATACACCACTTGATCAACTGGAACACCTTAGCTCTAAGACATAGGATGGCTAACCCTCCTGATATTTTCAACCCATTATATACAAAATATGCATTATTTGATCAACTGGAACACCTGAGTTATAAGACTTAGGATGGCTGTCCCTCCTGATATTTTAAACCCATTATATACAAAATATACATTATTTGATCAACTGGAACTCCTGAGCTATAAGACTTAGGACCACTGTCGCTCCTGATATTTTAAACCCATTATATACAAAATATACACTATTTGATCAACTGGAACTCCTGAGCTATAAGACTTAGGATGGCTGTCCTTTCTGATATTTTAAACCCATTATATACAAAATATACATTATTTGATCAACTGGAACACCTGAGCTATAAGACTTAGGATGGCTGTCCATCCTGATACTTTAAACCCATTATATACAAAATATACATTATTTGATCAACTGGAACACCTGAGCTATAAGACTTAGCATGACTGTCCCTTCTGATATTTTAAACCCATTATATACAAAATATACATAATTTGATCAACTGGAACACCCAAGTTATAAGTTATAGGCTGTTTAAACCTCCCGATATTTTCAACCCATTATATACAAAATATACACCACTTGATCAACTGGTACACCTGAGCTATAAGACTTAGGACTACTGTCCTTCCTGATATTTTAAACCCATTATATACAAATATACATTATTTGATCAACTGGAACGCCTGAGCTATAAGACTTAGGATGGCTGTCCTTCCTGATATTGTTAACCCATTATACACAAAATACACATTATTTGAACAACTGGAACACCTGAGCTATAAGACTTAGCATGACTGTCCCTTCTGATATTTTAAACCCATTATATACAAAATATAATTTATATGAACAACTGGAACACCTGAGCTATAAGACTTAGGATGGCTGTCCTTCCTGATATTTTAAACCCATTATATACAAAAATACATTATTTGATCAACTGGAACATCTGAGCTATAAGACTTAGGATGGCTGTCCCTCCTGATATTTTAAACCCATTATATACAAAATATACATTATTTAATCAACTGGAACATCTGAGCTATAAGACTTAGGATGGCTGTCCTTCCTGATATTTTAAATCCATTATATACAAAATATACATTATTTGATCAACTGGAACTCCTGAGCTATAAGACTTAGGACGACTACCCTCCTGATATTTTAAACCCATTATATACAAAATATACATTATTTAATCAACTGGAACATCTGAGCTATACGACTTAGGATGGCTGTCCTTCCTGATATTTTAAACCCATTATATACAAAATATACATTATTTGATCAACTGGAACACCTGAGCAATAAGACTTAGGATGGCTGTCCTTCCTGATATTTTAAACCCATTTATACAAAATATACATTATTTAATCAACTGGAACATCTGAGCTATAAGACGTAGGATGGCTGTTCTTCCTGATATTTTAAACCCATTATATACAAAATACACATTATTTAATCAACTGGAACTCCTGAGCTGTAAGACTTAGCATGGCTGTCCCTACTGATATTTTAAACCCATTATATACAAAATATACATTATTTAATCAACTGGAAAATCTGAGCTATAAGACATAGGATGGCTGTCCTTCCTGATATTTTAAACCCATTAAATATACATTATTTGATCAACTGGAACACCTGAGCTATAAGACATAGGATGGCTGTCCCTGCTGATATTTTAAACCCATTATATACAAAATATACATTATTTGATCAACTGGAACACCTGAGCTATAAGACTTAGGATGGCTGTCCCTCCTGATATTTTAAACTCATTATATAAAAAATATACATTATTTGATCAACTGGAACTCCTGAGCTATAAGACTTAGGATGGCCGTCCCTCCTGATATTTTAAACCAGTTATATACAAAATACAGATTATTTGATCAACTGGAACACCTGAGCTATAAGACTTAGGATGGCTGTCCCTTAAGATATTTTAAACCAATTATATACAAAATATACATTATTTGTCCAACTGGAACACCTGAGGTAAAAGACTTACCATGGCTGTCCCTGCTGATATTTTAAACCCATTATATACAAAATATACATTATATGATCAACAGGAACACCTGAGCTATACGACTTAGGATGGGGGTCCCTCCTGATATTTTAAACCAATTCTATACAAAATATACACCACTTGATCAACTGGAACACCTTAGCTATAAGACATAGGATGGCTAACCCTCCTGATATTTTCAACCCATTATATACAAAATATACATTATTTGATCAACTGGAACACCTGAGTTATAAGGCTTAGGATGGCTGTCCCTCCTGATATTTTAAACCCATTATATACAAAATATACATTATTTGATCAACTGGAACTCCTGAGCTATAAGACTTAGGACCACTGTCGCTCCTGATATTTTAAACCCATTATATACAAAATATACATTATTTGATCAACCGGAACACCTGAGCTATAAGACTTAGGATGGCTGTCCTTCCTGATATTCTAAACCAATTATATACAAAATATACATTATTTGATCAACTGGAACACCTGAGCTATAAGACTTAGGATGGCTGTCCTTCCCGATATTTTAAACCCATTATATACAAAATATACATTATTTGATCAACTGGAACACCCAAGTTATAAGTTATAGGCTGTTTAAACCTCCCGATATTTTCAACCCATTATATACATAATATACAGTACTTGATCAACTGGTACACCTGAGCTATAAGACTTAGGACTACTGTCCCTCCTGATATTTTAAACCCATTATATACAAAATATACACTATTTGATCAACTGGAACACCTGAGTTAGAAGACTTACCCATTACATACAAAATATACATTATTTGATCAACTGGAACACCTGAGCTATACGACTTAGGATGGGGGTCCCACCTGATATTTTAAACCAATTCTATACAAAATATACACCACTTGATCAACTGGAACACCTTAGCTATAAGACATAGGATGGTTAACCCTCCTGATATTTTCAACCCGTTATATACAAAATATACATTATTTGATCAACTGGAACACCTGAGTTATAAGACTTAGGATGGCTGTCCCCCTTGATATTTTAAACCCATTATATACAAAATATACATTATTTGATCAACTGGAACTCCTGAGCTATAAGACTTAGGACCACTGTCGCTCCTGATATTTTAAACCCATTATATACAAAATATACATTAATTGATCAGCTGGAACACCTGAGCTATAAGACTTAGGATGGCTGTCCTTCCTGATATTCTAAACCCGTTATATACAAAATATACACTATTTGATCAACTGGAACTCCTGAGCTATAAGACCTGGGATGGCTGTCCTTCCTGATATTTTAAACCCATTATATACAAAATATACATTATTTGATCAACTGGAACACCTGAGCTATAAGACTTAGGATGGCTAACCCTCCAGATATTTTAAACCCATTACATACAAAATATACATTATTTGATCAACTGGAACACCTGAGCTATACGACTTAGGATGGGGTCCCTCCTGATATTTTAAACCAATTCTATACAAAATATACACCACTTGATCAACTGGAACACCTTAGCTATAAGACATAGGATGGCTAACCCTCCTGATATTTTCAACCCATTATATACAAAACATATATTATTTGATCAACTGGAACATCTGAGCTGTAAGACTTAGGATGGCTCTCACTCCTAATAGTTTAAACCAATTATATACAAAATATACACTATTTGACCAACTGGAACAACTGAGCTATAAGACTTAGGATGACTGTCCCTCCTGATATTTTAAACCAATTATATATAAAATATACATTATTTGAACAACTGGAACACCTGACCTATAAGACTTAGGACTGCTGTCCCTCCTGATATTTTAAACAAATTATATACAAAATATACAATATTTGATCAACTGGAACACCTGAGCTATAAGACTTAGCATGGCTGCCCCTGATGATATTTTAAACCCATTATATACAAAATATACATTATTTGATCAACTGGAACACCTGAGCTATAAGATTTAAGATGGCTCTCACTCCTGATATTTTCAACCCATTATATACAAAATATACATTATTTAATCAACTGGAACATCTGAGCTATAAGACTTAGGATGGTTGTCCCTCCTGATATTTTAAACCTATTATATACAAAATATACATTATTTGATCAACTGAAACACCTGAGCAATAAGACTTAGGATGACTGTCCCTCCTGATATTTTAAACCAATAATATACAAAATATACATTTTTTGATCAACTCGAACACCTGAGCTATAAGACTTAGGATAGCTGTCCCTCCTGATATTTTAAACCAATTATATGCAAAATATACATTATTTGAGCAACAGCAACACCTGAGCTATAAGACTTAGGATGGGTGTCACTCCTAATAGTTTAAACCAATTATATACAAAATATACACTATTTGACCAACTGGAACACCTGAGCTATAAGACTTAGGATGACTGTCCCTCCTGATATTTTAAACCAATTATATACAAAACATATATTATTTGAACAACTGGAACACCTGAGCTATAAGACTTAGGATGGCAGTCCCTCCTGATATTTTAAACCCATTATATACAAAATATACATTATATGATCAACAGGAACACCTGAGTTAAAAGACTTAGGCTGTTTAAACCACCTGATATTTTCAACCCATTATATACAAAATATATATTATTTGATCAACTGAAACAACTGAGTTATAAGACTTAGGATGTTTAAACCACCTGATATTTTAAACCCATTATATACAAAATATACATTATTCGATCAACTGGAACACCTGAGCTATAAGACTTAGGATGGCTGTAATTCCTGATATTTTAAACCCATTATATACCAAATATATTTTAAACCCATTATATACAAAATATACATTATTTGATCAACTGGAACACCTGAGCTATAAGACTTAGGATGACTGTCTCTCCTGATATTTTAAACCCATTATATACAAAATATACATTATATGATCAACAGGAACACCTGAGTTAAATTTTATACCCATTACATACAAAATATACATTATTTGATCAACCGGAACACCTGAGCTATACGACTTAGGATGGGGGTCCCTCCTGATAATTTAAACCAATTCTATACAAAATATACACCACTTGATCAACTGGAACACCTGAGCTATAAGACATAGGATGGCTACGCTCCTGATATTTTCAACCCATTATATAATAAAATATACATTATTTGATCAACTGGAACACCTGAGTTATAACACTTAGGATGGCTGTCCATCCTGATATTTTCAACCCATTAGATACAAAATATACACCACTTGATCAACTGGAACACCTGAGCTATAAGACATAGGATGGCTAACCCTCCTGATATTTTAAACCCAGTATATATAAAATATACATTATTTGATCAACTGGAACTCCTGAGCTATAAGACTTAGGATGGCTGTCCCTCCTGATATTTTAAACCAATAATATACAAAATATACATTTTTTGATGAACTGGAATATCTGAGCTATAAGACTTAGGATGACTGTCCCTCCTGATATTTTAAACCAATTATATACAAAATATACATTATTTGATCAACAGGAACACCTGAATTATAAGACTTAGGATGACTATCCCTCCTGATATTTTAAACCCATTATATACAAAATATACATTATTTGATCACCTGGAACACCTGAGCTATAAGACTTAGGATGACTGTCACTCCTGATATTTTAAACCGATTATATACAAAATATACATTATTTGATCAACAGGAACACCTGAGTTAAAAGGCTTAGGCTGTTTAAACCACCTGATATTTTCAACCCATTATATACAAAATAAACATTTTTTGATCAACTGAAACAACTGAGTTATAAGACTTAGGATGTTTAAACCACCTGATATTTTAAACCCATTATATACAAAATATACATTATTTGATCAACTGGAACACCTGAGCTATAAGACTTAGGATGGCTGTAATTCCTGATATTTTAAACCCATTATATACAAAATATACATTATTTGATCAACTGGAACACCTGAGCTATAAGACTTAGGATGACTGTCACTCCTGATATTTTAAACCCATTATATACAAAATATACATTATATGATCAACAGGAACAACTGAGTTAAAAGACTTAGGAGGGCTAACCCTCCTGATATTTTAAACCCATTACATACAAAATATACATTATTTGATCAACTGGAACTCCTGAGCTATAAGACTTAGGACCACTGTCGCTCCTGATATTTTAAACCCATTATATACAAAATATACATTATTTGATCAACTGGAACACCTGAGCTATAAGACTTAGGATGGCTGTCCTACCTGATATTTTAAACCAATTATATACAAAATATACACTATTTGATCAACTGGAACTCCTGAGCTATAAGACTTAGGATGGCTGTCCTTCCTGATATCTTAAACCCATTATATACAAAATATACATTATTTGATCAACTGGAACACCTGAGCTATAAGACTTAGGATGGCTGTCCTTCCTGATATTTTAAACCCATTATATATAAATTATACATTATTTGATCAACTGGAACACCTGAGCTATAAGACTTAGGATGGCGGTCCTTCCTGATATTGTAAACCCATTATATACAAAATATACATTATTTGATCAACTGGAACACCTGAGCTATAAGACTTAGGATGACTGTCCACCGTGATATTTTAAACCAATAATACACAAAATATACATTATTTGATCAACAGGAACACCTGAATTATAAGACTTAGGATGACTATCCCTCCTGATATTTTAAACCAATTATATACAAAATATACATTATTTGATCAACTGGAACTCCTGAGCTATAAGACTTAGGACCACTGTCGCTCCTGATATTTTAAACCCATTATATACAAAATATACATTATTTGATCAACTGGAACACCTGAGCTATAAGACTTAGGATGGCTGTCCTTCCTGATATTTTAAACCCATTATATACAAAATACACACTATTTGATCAACTGGAGCTCCTGAGCTATAAGACCTAGGATGGCTGTCCTTCCTGATATTTTAAACCCATTATATACAAAATATACATTATTTGATCAACTGGAACACCTGAGCTATAAGACTTAGAATGGCTAACCATCCAGATATTTTAAACCCATTACATACAAAATATACATTATTTGATCAACTGGAACACCTGAGCTATACGACTTAGGATGGGGGTCCCTCCTGATATTTTAAACCAATTCTATACAAAATATACACCACTTGATCAACTGGAACACCCTAGCTATAAGACATAGGATGGCTAACCCTCCTGATATTTTCAACCCATTATATACAAAATATACACTATTTGACCAACTGGAACAACTGAGCTATAAGACTTAGGATGACTGTCCCTCCTGATAATTTAAACCCATTATATACAAAATATACATTATTTGAACAACTGGAACACCTGACCTATAAGACTTAGGACTGCTGTCCCTCCTGATATTTTAAACAAATTATATACAAAATATACATTATTTGATCAACTGGAACACCTGAGCTATAAGACTTAGCATGGCTGCCCCTGATGATATTTTAAACCCATTATATACAAAATATACATTATTTGATCAACTGGAACACCTGAGCTATAAGATTTAAGATGGCTCTCACTCCTGATATTTTCAAACCATTATATACAAAATATACATTATTTAATCAACTGGAACATCTGAGCTATAAGACTTAGGATGGTTGTCCCTCCTGATATTTTAAACCTATTATATACAAAATATACATTATTTGATCAACTGAAACACCTGAGCAATAAGACTTAGGATGACTGTCCCTCCTGATATTTTAAACCAATAATATACAAAATATACATTTTTTGATCAACTAGAACACCTGAGCTATAACACTTAGGATGGCTGTCCCTCCTGATATTTTAAACCAATTATATACAAAATATACATTATTTGAGCAACAGTAACACCTGAGCTATAAGACTTAGGATGGCTGTCACTCCTAATAGTTTAAACCAATTATATACAAAATATACACTATTTCACCAACTGGAACACATGAGCTATAAGACTTAGGATGACTGTCCCTCCTGATATTTTAAACCAATTATATACAAAACATATATTATTTGAACAACTGGAACACCTGAGCTATAAGACTTAGGATGGCAGTCCCTCCTGATATTTTAAACCCATTATATACAAAATATACATTATATGATCAACAGGAACACCTGAGTTAAAAGACTTAGGCTGTTTAAACCACCTGACATTTTCACCCATTATATACAAAATATACATTATTTGATCAACTGAAACAACTGAGTTATAACACTTAGGATGTTTAAACCACCTGATATTTTAAACCCATTATATACAAAATATACATTATTTGATCAACTGGAACACCTGAGCTATAAGACTTGGGATGGCTGTAATTCCTGATATTTTAAACCCATTATATACAAAATATACACTATTTGATCAACTGGAACACCTGAGCTATAAGACTTAGGATGACTGTCCCTCCTGATATTTTAAACCCATTATATACAAAATATACATTATATGATCAAAAGGAACACCTGAGTTAAAAGACTTAGGATGGCTAGCCCTCCTGATATTTTAAACCCATTACATACAAAATATACATTATTTGATCAACTGGAACACATGAGCTATACGACTTAGGATGGGGGTGCCTCCTGATAATTTAAACCAATACTATACAAAATATACACCACTTGATCAACTGGAACACCTGAGCTATAAGACATAGGATGGCTAACCCTCCTGATACTTTCAACCCATTATATAAAAAATATACATTATTTGATCAACTTGAACACCTGAATTATAACACTTAGGATGGCTGTCCCTCCTGATATTTTCAACCCATTAGATACAAAATATACACCACTTGATCAACTGGAACACCTGAGCTATAAGACATAGGATGGCTAACCCTCCTGATACTTTCAACCCATTATATACAAAATATACATTATTTGATCAACTTGAACACCTGAGTTATAACACTTAGGATGGCTGTCCCTCCTGATATTTTCAACCCATTAGATACAAAATATACACCACTTGATCAACTGGAACACCTGAGCTATAAGAGATAGGATGGCTAACCCTCCTGATATTTTAAACCCAGTATATATAAAATATACATTATTTGATCAACTGGAACTTCTGAGCTATACGACTTAGGATGACTATCCCTCCTGATATTTTAAACCAATTCTATACAAAATATACATTATATGATCAACAGGAACACCTTAGCTATAAGACATAGGATGGCTAACCCTCCTGATATTTTCAACCCATTATATACATTATTTGATCAACTGGAACACCTGAGCTATAAGACTTAGGATGACTGTCACTCCTGATATTTTAAACCCATTATATACAAAATATACATTATATGATCAACAGGAACACCTGAGTTAAAAGACTTAGGAGGGCTAACCCTCCTGATATTTTAAACCCATTACATACAAAATATACATTATTTGATCAACTGGAACACCTGAGCTATACGACTTAGGATGGGGGTCCCTCCTGATATTTTAAACCAATTCTATACAAAATATACACCACTTGATCAACTGGAACACCTTAGCTATAAGACATAGGATGGCTAACCCTCCTGATATTTTCAACCCATTATATACAAAATATGCATTATTTGATCAACTGGAACACCTGAGTTATAAGACTTAGGATGGCTGTCCCTCCTGATATTTTAAACCCATTATATACAAAATATACATTATTTGATCAACTGGAACTCCTGAGCTATAAGACTTAGGATCACTGTCGCTCCTGATATTTTAAACCCACTATATACTAAATATACACTATTTGATCAACTGGAACCCCTGAGCTATAAGACTTATGATGGCTGTCCTTTCTGATATTTTAAACCCATTATATACAAAATATACATTATTTGATCAACTGGAACATCTGAGCTATAAGACTTAGGATGGCTGTCCTTCCTGATACTTTAAACCCATTATATACAAAATATACATTATTTGATCAACTGGAACACCTGAGCTATAAGACTTAGCATGACTGTACCTTCTGATATTTTAAACCCATTATATACAAAATATACATTATTTGATCAACTGGAACACCCAAGTTATAAGTTATAGGCTGTTTAAACCTCCCGATATTTTCAACCCATTATATACAAAATATACATTATATGATCAACAGGAACACCTTAGCTATAAGACATAGGATGGCTAACCCTCCTGATATTTTCAACCCATTATATACAAAATATACATTATTTGATCAACTGGAACACCTGAGCTATAAGACTTAGGATGACTGTCACTCGTGATATTTTAAACCCATTATATACAAAATATGCATTATATGATCAACAGGAACACCTGAGTTAAAAGACTTAGGAGGGCTAACCCTCCTGATATTTTAAACCCATTACATACAAAATATACATTATTTGATCAACTGGAACACCTGAGCTATACGACTTAGGATGGGGGTCCCTCCTGATATTTTAAACCAATTCTATACAAAATATACACCACTTGATCAACTGGAACACCTTAGCTCTAAGACATAGGATGGCTAACCCTCCTGATATTTTCAACCCATTATATACAAAACATGCATTATTTAATCAACTGGAACACCTGAGTTATAAGACTTAGGATGGCTGTCCCTCCTGATATTTTAAACCCATTATATACAAAATATACATTATTTGATCAACTGGAACTCCTGAGCTATAAGACTTAGGACCACTGTCGCTCCTGATATTTTAAACCCATTATATAAAAAATATACACTATTTGATCAACTGGAACTCCTGAGCTATAAGACTTAGGATGGCTGTCCTTTCTGATATTTTAAACCCATTATATACAAAATATACATTATTTGATCAACTGGAACACCTGAGCTATAAGACTTAGGATGGCTGTCCTTCCTGATACTTTAAACCCATTATATACAAAATATACATTATTTGATCAACTGGAACACCTGAGCTATAAGACTTAGCATGACTGTCCCTTCTGATATTTTAAACCCATTATATACAAAATATACATTATTTGATCAACTGGAACACCCAAGTTATAAGTTATAGGCTGTTTAAACCTCCCGATATTTTCAACCCATTATATACAAAATATACACTACTTGATCAACTGGTACACCTGAGCTATAAGACTTAGGACTACTGTCCCTCCTGATATTTTAAACCCATTATATACAAAATATACATTATATGATCAACAGGAACACCTGAGTTAAAAGACTTAGGATGGCTGTCCTTCCTGACATTTTAAACCCATTATATACAAAATATACATTATTTGATCAACTGGAACGCCTGAGCTATAAGACTTAGGATGGCTGTCCTTCCTGATATTGTAAACCCATTATACACAAAATACACATTATTTGATCAACTGGAACACCCGAGCTATAAGACTTAGCATGACTGTCCCTTCTGATATTTTAAACCCATTATATACAAAATATACACTATTTGAACAACTGGAACACCTGAGCTATAAGACTTAGGATGGCTGTCCTTCCTGATATTTTAAACCCATTATATACAAAATATACATTATTTGATCAACTGGAACATCTGAGCTATAAGACTTAGGATGGCTGTCCCTACTGATATTTTAAACCCATTATATACAAAATATACATTATTTAATCAACTGGAACTCCTGAGCTATAAGACTTAGGATGACTACCCTCCTGATATTTTATACCCATTATATACAAAATATACATTATTTAATCAACTGGAGCATCTGAGCTATACGACTTAGGATGGCTGTCCTTCCTGATATTTTAAACCCATTATATACAAAATATACATTATTTGATCAACTGGAACACCTGAGCTATAAGACTTAGGATGGCTGTCCTTCCTGATAATTTAAACACATTATATACAAAATATACATTATTTAATCAACTGGAACATCTGAGCTATAAGAATTAGGATGGCTGTTCTTCCTGATATTTTAAACCCATTATATACAAAATATACATTATTTAATCAACTGGAACTCCTGCGCTATAAGACTTAGCATGGCTGTCCCTCCTGATATTTTAAACCCATTATATACAAAATATACATTATTTAATCAACTGGAACATCTGAGCTATAAGACTTAGGATGGCTGTCCTTCCTGATATTTTAAACCCATTAAATATACATTATTTGATCAACTGGAACACCTGAGCTATAAGACTTAGGATGGCTGTCCCTGCTGATATTTTAAACCCATTATATACAAAATATACATTATTTGATCAACTGGAACACCTGAGCTATAAGACTTAGGATGGCTGTCCCTCCTGATATTTTAAACTCATTATATAAAAAATATACATTATTTGATCAACTGGAACTCCTGAGCTATAAGACTTAGGATGGCCGTCCCTCCTGATATTTTAAACCAGTTATATACAAAATATACATTATTTGATTAACTGGAACACCTGAGCTATAAGACATGGCTGTCCCTCCTGATATTTTAAACCAGTTATATACAAAATATACATTATTTGATCAACTGGAACTCCTGAGGTATTAGACTTAGGATGACTAACCTTCCTGATATTTTAAACCCATTATATACAAAATACAGATTATTTGATCAACTGGAACACCTGAGCTATAAGACTTAGGATGGCTGTCCCTTAAGATATTTTAAACCAATTATATACAAAATATACATTATTTGATCAACTGGAACACCTGAGGTAAAAGACTTACCATGGCTGTCCCTGCTGATATTTTAAACCCATTATATACAAAATATACATTATATGATCAACAGGAACACCTGAGCTATACGACTTAGGATGGGGGTCCCTCCTGATATTTTAAACCAATTCTATACAAAATATACACCACTTGATCAACTGGAACACCTTAGCTATAAGACATAGGATGGCTAACCCTCCTGATATTTTCAACCCATTATATACAAAATATACATTATTTGATCAACTGGAACACCTGAGTTATAAAACTTAGGATGGCTGTCCCTCCTGATATTTTAAACCCATTATATACAAAATATACATTATTTGATCAACTGGAACTCCTGAGCTATAAGACTTAGGACCACTGTCGCTCCTGATATTTTAAACCCATTATATACAAAATATACATTATTTGATCAACCGGAACACCTGAGCTATAAGACTTAGGATGCCTGTCCTTCCTGATATTTTAAACCCATTATATACAAAATATACATTATTTGATCAACTGGAACACCTGAGCTATAAGACTTAGGATGGCTGTCCTTCCTGATATTTTAAACCCATTATATACAAAATATACATTATTTGATCAACTGGAACACCTGAGCTATAAGACTTAGGATGGCTGTCCTTCCTGATATTTTAAACCCATTATATACAAAATATACATTATTTGATCAACTGGAACACCCAAGTTATAAGTTATAGGCTGTTTAAACCTCCCGATATTTTCAACCCATTATATACATAATATACACTACTTGATCAACTGGTACACCTGAGCTATAAGACTTAGGACTACTGTCCCTCCTGATATTTTAAACCCATTATATTATAAATATACATTATATGATCAACAGGAACACCTGAGTTAAAAGACTTACCCATTACATACAAAATATACATTATTTGATCAACTGAAACACCTGAGCTATACGACTTAGGATGGGGGTCCCTCCTGATATTTTAAAACAATTCTATACAAAATATACACCACTTGATCAACTGGAACACCTGAACTATAAGACATAGGATGGCTAACCCTCCTGATATTTTCAACTCATTATATACAAAATATACATTATTTGATCAACTGGAACACAAGAGTTATAAGACTTAGGATGGCTGTCCCTCCTGATATTTTAAACCCATTATATACAAAATATACATTATTTGATCAACTGGAACTCCTGAGCTATAAGACTTAGGACCACTGTCGCTCCTGATATTTTAAACCCATTATATACCAAATATACATTATTTGATCAACTGGAACACCTGAGCTATAAGACTTAGGATGGCTGTCCTACCTGATATTTTAAACCCATTATATACAAAATATACACTATTTGATCAACTGGAACTCCTGAGCTATAAGACTTAGGATGGCTGTCCTTCCTGGAATCTTAAACCCATTTTACACAAAATATACATTATTTGATCAACTGGAACACCTGAGCTATAAGACTTAGGATGGCTGTCCTTCCTGATATTTTAAACCCATTATATACAAAATATACATTATATGATCAACAGGAACACCTGAGTTAAAAGACTTAGGAGGGCTAACCCTCCTGATATTTTAAACCCATTACATACAAAATATACATTATGTGATCAACTGGAACACCTGAGCTATACGACTTAGGATGGGGGTCCCTGCTGATATTTTAAACCAATTCTATACAAAATATACACCACTTGATCAACTGGAACACCTTAGCTATAAGACATAGGATGGCTAACCCTTCTGATATTTTCAACCCATTATATACAAAATATACATTATGTGATCAACTGGAACACCTGAGTTATAAGACTTAGGATGGCTGTCCCTCTTGATATTTTAAACCCATTATATACAAAATATACATTATTTGATCAACTGGAACTCCTGAGCTATAAGACTTAGGACCACTGTCGCTCCTGATATTTTAAACCCATTATATACAAAATATACATTATTTGATCAACTGGAACACCTGAGCTATAAGACTTAGGATGGCTGTCCTTCCTGATATTTTAAACCCATTATATACAAAATACACACTATTTGATCAACTGGAACTCCTGAGCTATAAGACCTAGGATGGCTGTCCTTCCTGATATTTTAAACCCATTATATACAAAATATACATTATTTGATCAACTGGAACACCTGAGCTATAAGACTTAGGATGGCTAACCCTCCAGATATTTTAAACCCATTACATACAAAATATACATTATTTGATCAACTGGAACATCTGAGCTGTAAGACTTAGGATGGCTCTCACTCCTAATAGTTTAAACCAATTATATACAAAATATACACTATTTGACCAACTGCAACAACTGAGCTATAAGACTTAGGATGACTGTCCCTCCTGATATTTTAAACTAATTATATACAAAATATACATTATTTGATCAACTGAGCTATAAGACTTAGGATGACTGTCCTTCCAGATATTTTAAACCAATTATATACAAAATATACACTATTTGACCAACTGGAACTCCTGAGCTATAACACTTAGGATGACTGTCCCTCCAGATATTTTAAACCAATAATATACAAAATATACACTATTTGACCAACTGGAACTCCTGAGCTATAAGACTTAGGATGACTGTCCCTCCAGATATTTTAAACCAATTATATACAAAATATACATTATTTGATCAACTGGAACTCCTGAGCTATAAGACTTAGGATGACTGTCCCTCCAGATATTTTAAACCAATTATATACAAAATATACACTATTTGACCAACTGGAACTCCTGAGCTATAAGACTTAGGATGACTGTCCCTCCAGATATTTTAAACCAATAATATACAAAATATACACTATTTGATCAACTGGAACTCCTGAGCTATAAGACTTAGGATGACTGTCCCTCCAGATATTTTAAACCAATAATATACAAAATATACACTATTTGACCAACTGGAACAACTGAGCTATAAGACTTAGGATGACTGTCCCTCCAGATATTTTAAACCAATAATATACAAAATATACACTATTTGACCAACTGGAACAACTGAGCTATAAGACTTAGGATGACTGTCCCTCCAGATATTTTAAACCAATAATATACAAAATATACACTATTTGACCAACTGGAAGAACTGAGCTATAAGACTTAGGATGACTGTCCCTCCAGATATTTTAAACCAATTATATACAAAATATACACTATTTGACCAACTGGAACTCCTGAGCTATAAGACTTAGGATGACTGTCCCTCCAGATATATTTAACCAATTATATATAAAATATACATTATTTGATCAACTGGAACTCCTGAGCTATAAGACTTAGGATGACTGTCCCTCCAGATATTTTAAACCAATTATATACAAAATATACACTATTTGACCAACTGGAACTCCTGAGCTATAAGACTTAGGATGACTGTTCCTCCAGATATTTTAAACCAATAATATACAAAATGTACACTATTTGACCAACTGGAACTCCTGAGCTATAAGACTTAATATGACTGTCCCTCCAGATATTTTAAACCAATAATATACAAAATATACACTATTTGACCAACTGGAACAACTGAGCTATAAGACTTAGGATGACTGTCCCTCCAGATATTTTAAACCAATTATATACAAAATATACATTATTTGATCAACTGGAACTCCTGAGCTATAAGACTTAGGATGACTGTCCCTCCTGATATTTTAAACCAATTATATACAAAATATACATTATTTGACCAACTGGAACAACTGAGCTATAAGACTTAGGATGACTGTCCCTCCAGATATTTTAAACCAATTATATACAAAATATACACTATTTGATCAACTGGAACTCCTGAGCTATAAGACTTAGGATGACTGTCCCTCCTGATATTTTAAACCAATTATATACAAAATATACACTATCTGACCAACTGGAACAACTGAGCTATAAGACTTAGGATGACTGTCCCTCCAGATATTTTAAACCCATTATATACAAAATATACATTATTTGATCAACTGGAACACCTGAGCTATACGACTTAGGATGGGGGTCCCTCCTGATATTTTAAACCAATTCTATACAAAATATACACCACTTGATCAACTGGAACACCTTAGCTATAAGACATAGGATGGCTAACCCTCCTGATATTTTCAACCCATTATATATAAAACATATATTATTTGATCAACTGGAACATCTGAGCTGTAAGACTTAGGATGGCTCTCACTCCTAATAGTTTAAACCAATTATATACAAAATATACACTATTTGACCAACTGGAACAACTGAGCTATAAGACTTAGGATGACTGTCCCTCCTGATATTTTAAACCAATTATATACAAAATATACACTATTTGACCAACTGGAACAACTGAGCTATAAGACTTAGGATGACTGTCCCTCCAGATATTTTAAACCCATTATATACAAAATATACATTATTTGATCAACTGGAACACCTGAGCTATACGACTTAGGATGGGGGTCCCTCCTGATATTTTAAACCAATTCTATACAAAATATACACCACTTGATCAACTGGAACACCTTAGCTATAAGACATAGGATGGCTAACCCTCCTGATATTTTCAACCCATTATATATAAAACATATATTATTTGATCAACTGGAACATCTGAGCTGTAAGACTTAGGATGGCTCTCACTCCTAATAGTTTAAACCAATTATATACAAAATATACACTATTTGACCAACTGGAACAACTGAGCTATAAGACTTAGGATGACTGTCCCTCCTGATATTTTAAACCAATTATATACAAAATATACACTATTTGACCAACTGGAACAACTGAGCTATAAGACTTAGGATGACGCTCACTGCTGATAATTTAAACCAATTATATACAAAATATACATTATTTGAACAACTGGAACACCTGACCTATAAGACTTAGGACTGCTGTCCCTCCTGATATTTTAAACAAATTATATACAAAATATACATTATTTGATCAACTGGAACACCTGAGCCATAAGACTTAGCATGGCTGCCCCTGATGATATTTTAAACCCATTATATACAAAATATACAATATTTGATCAACTGGAACACCTGAGCTATAAGATTTAAGATGGCTCTCACTCCTGATATTTTCAAACCATTATATACAAAATATACATTATTTAATCAACTAGAACACCTGAGCTATAACACTTAGGATGGCTGTCCCTCCTGATATTTTAAACCAATTATATACAAAATATACATTATTTGATCAACTGAAACACCTGAGCAATAAGACTTAGGATGACTGTCCCTCCTGATATTTTAAACCAAACTATACAAAATATAAATTTTTTGATCAACTAGAACACTTGAGCTATAACACTTAGGATGACTGTCCCTCCTGATATTTTAAACCAATAATATACAAAATATACATTTTTTGATCAACTAGAACACCTGAGCTATAACACTTAGGATGGCTAACCCTCCTGATATTTTAAACCGATTCTATACAAAATATACACCACTTGATCAACTGGAACACCTTAGCTATAAGACATAGGATGGCTAACCCTCCTGATATTTTAAACCCATTATATACAAAATATACATTATATGATAACAGGGACACCTGAGTTAAAAGACTTAGGAGGGCTAACCCTCCTGATATTTTAAACCCATTACATACAAAATATACATTATTTGATCAACTGGAACACCTGAGCTATACGACTTAGGATGGGGGTCCCTCCTGATATTTTAAACCGATTCTATACAAAATATACACCACTTGATCAACTGGAACACCTTAGCTCTAAGACATAGGATGGCTAACCCTCCTGATATTTTCAACCCATTATATACAAAATATGCATTATTTGATCAACTGGAACACCTGAGTTATAAGACTTAGGATGGCTGTCCCTCCTGATATTTTAAACCCATTATATACAAAATATACATTATTTGATCAACTGGAACTCCTGAGCTATAAGACTTAGGACCACTGTCGCTCCTGATATTTTAAACCCATTATATACAAAATATACACTATTTGATCAACTGGAACTCCTGAGCTATAAGACTTAGGATGGCTGTCCTTTCTGATATTTTAAACCCATTATATACAAAATATACATTATTTGATCAACTGGAACACCTGAGCTATAAGACTTAGGATGGCTGTCCATCCTGATACTTTAAACCCATTATATACAAAATATACATTATTTGATCAACTGGAACACCTGAGCTATAGGACTTAGGATGGCTGTCCTTCCTGATACTTTAAACCCATTATATACAAAATATACATTATTTGATCAACTGGAACACCTGAGCTATAAGACTTAGCATGACTGTCCCTTCTGATATTTTAAACCCATTATATACAAAATATACATAATTTGATCAACTGGAACACCCAAGTTATAAGTTATAGGCTGTTTAAACCTCCCGATATTTTCAACCCATTATATACAAAATATACACTACTTGATCAACTGGTACACCTGAGCTATAAGACTTAGGACTACTGTCCTTCCTGATATTTTAAACCCATTATATACAAAATATACATTATTTGATCAACTGGAACGCCTGAGCTATAAGACTTAGGATGGCTGTCCTTCCTGATATTGTTAACCCATTATACACAAAATACACATTATTTGAACAACTGGAACACCTGAGCTATAAGACTTAGCATGACTGTCCCTTCTGATATTTTAAACCCATTATATACAAAATATAATTTATATGAACAACTGGAACACCTGAGCTATAAGACTTAGGATGGCTGTCCTTCCTGATATTTTAAACCCATTATATACAAAAATACATTATTTGATCAACTGGAACATCTGAGCTATAAGACTTAGGATGGCTGTCCCTCCTGATATTTTAAACCCATTATATACAAAATATACATCATTTAATCAACTGGAACATCTGAGCTATAAGACTTAGGATGGCTGTCCTTCCTGATATTTTAAATCCATTATATACAAAATATACATTATTTGATCAACTGGAACTCCTGAGCTATAAGACTTAGGACGACTACCCTCCTGATATTTTAAACCCATTATATACAAAATATACATTATTTAATCAACTGGAACATCTGAGCTATACGACTTAGGATGGCTGTCCTTCCTGATATTTTAAACCCATTATATACAAAATATACATTATTTGATCAACTGGAACACCTGAGCTATAAGACTTAGGATGGCTGTCCTTCCTGATATTTTAAACCCATTATATACAAAATATACATTATTTAATCAACTGGAACGTCTGAGCTATAAGACGTAGGATGGCTGTTCTTCCTGATATTTTAAACCCATTATATACAAAATATACATTATTTAATCAACTGGAACTCCTGAGCTATAAGAATTAGCATGGCTGTCCCTCCTGATATTTTAAACCCATTATATACAAAATATACATTATTTAATCAACTGGAACATCTGAGCTATAAGACATAGGATGGCTGTCCTTCCTGATATTTTAAACCCATTAAATATACATTATTTGATCAACTGGAACACCTGAGCTATAAGACATAGGATGGCTGTCCCTGCTGATATTTTAAACCCATTATATACAAAATATACATTACTTGATCAACTGGAACACCTGAGCTATAAGACTTAGGATGGCTGTCCCTCCTGATATTTTAAACTCATTATATAAAAAATATACATTATTTGATCAACTGGAACTCCTGAGCTATAAGACTTAGGATGGCCGTCCCTCCTGATATTTTAAACCAGTTATATACAAAATACAGATTATTTGATCAACTGGAACACCTGAGCTATAAGACTTAGGATGGCTGTCCCTTAAGATATTTTAAACCAATTATATACAAAATATACATTATTTGATCAACTGGAACACCTGAGGTAAAAGACTTACCATGGCTGTCCCTGCTGATATTTTAAACCCATTATATACAAAATATACATTATATGATCAACAGGAACACCTGAGCTATACGACTTAGGATGGGGGTCCCTCCTGATATTTTAAACCAATTCTATACAAAATATACACCACTTGATCAACTGGAACACCTTAGCTATAAGACATAGGATGGCTAACCCTCCTGATATTTTCAACCCATTATATACAAAATATACATTATTTGATCAACTGGAACACCTGAGTTATAAGGCTTAGGATGGCTGTCCCTCCTGATATTTTAAACCCATTATATACAAAACATACATTATTTGATCAACTGGAACTCCTGAGCTATAAGACTTAGGACCACTGTCGCTCCTGATATTTTAAACGCATTATATACAAAATATACATTATTTGATCAACCGGAACACCTGAGCTATAAGACTTAGGATGGCTGTCCTTCCTGATATTCTAAACCAATTATATACAAAATATACATTATTTGATCAACTGGAACACCTGAGCTATAAGACTTAGGATGGCTGTCCTTCCCGATATTTTAAACCCATTATATACAAAATATACATTATTTGATCAACTGGAACACCCAAGTTATAAGTTATAGGCTGTTTAAACCTCCCGATATTTTCAACCCATTATATACATAATATACAGTACTTGATCAACTGGTACACCTGAGCTATAAGACTTAGGACTACTGTCCCTCCTGATATTTTAAACCCATTATATACAAAATATACACTATTTGATCAACTGGAACACCTGAGTTAGAAGACTTACCCATTACATACAAAATATACATTATTTGATCAACTGGAACACCTGAGCTATACGACTTAGGATGGGGGTCCTTCCTGATATTTTAAAACAATTCTATACAAAATATACACCACTTGATCAACTGGAACACCTGAGCTATAAGACATAGGATGGCTAACCCTCCTGATATTTTCAACCCATTATATACAAAATATACATTATTTGATCAACTGGAACACAAGAGTTATAAGACTTAGGATGGCTGTCCCTCCTGATATTTTAAACCCATTATATACAAAATATACATTATTTGATCAACTGGAACTCCTGAGCTATAAGACTTAGGACCACTGTCGCTCCTGATATTTTAAACCCATTATATACAAAATATACATTATTTGATCAACTGGAACACCTGAGCTATAAGACTTAGGATGGCTGTCCTACCTGATATTTTAAACCAATTATATACAAAATATACACTATTTGATCAACTGGAACTCCTGAGCTATAAGACTTAGGATGGCTGTCCTTCCTGATATCTTAAACCCATTATATACAAAATATACATTATTTGATCAACTGGAACACCTGAGCTATAAGACTTAGGATGGCTGTCCTTCCTGATATTTTAAACCCATTATATACAAATTATACATTATTTGATCAACTGGAACACCTGAGCTATAAGACTTAGGATGGCGGTCCTTCCTGATATTGTAAACCCATTATATACAAAATATACATTATTTGATCAACTGGAACACCTGAGCTATAAGACTTAGCATGACTGTCCCTTCTGATATTTTAAACCCATTATATACAAAATATACATTATTTGATCAACTGGAACATCTGGCCTATAAGACTTAGGATGGCTGTCCCTCCTGATATTTTAAACCCATTATATACAAAATATACATTATTTAATCAACTGGAACATCTGTGCTATAAGACTTAGGATGGCTGTCCTTCCTGATATTTTAAACCCATTATATACAAAATATACATTATTTGATCAATTGGTACATCTGAGCTATAAGACTTAGGATGGCTGTCCTACCTGATATTTTAAACCCATTATATACAAAATATACATTATTTAATCAACTGGAACTTCTGAGCTATAAGACTTAGCATGGCTGTCCCTCCTGATATTTTAAACCCATTATATAGAAAATATACATTATTTAATCAACTGGAACATCTGAGCTATAAGACTTAGGATGGCTGTCCTTCCTGATATTTTAAACCCATTAAATATACATTATTTGATCAACTGGAACACCTGAGCTATAAGACTTAGCATGACTGTCCCTTCTGATATTTTAAACCAATTATATACAAAATATACATCATTTGATCAACTGGAACACAAGAGTTATAAGACTTAGGATGGCTGTCCCTCCTGATATTTTAAACCCATTATATACAAAATATACATTATTTGATCAACTGGAACTCCTGAGCTATAAGACTTAGGACCACTGTCGCTCCTGATATTTTAAACCCATTATATACAAAATATACATTATTTGATCAACTGGAACACCTGAGCTATAAGACGTTGGATGGCTGTCCTTCCTGATATTTTAAACCCATTATATACAAAATATACATTATTTGATCAACTGGAACACCTGAGCTATAAGACTTAGGATGGCTGTCCTTCCTGATACTTTAAACCCATTATATACAAAATATACATTATTTGATCAACTGGAACGCCTGAGCTATAAGACTTAGGATGGCTGTCCTTCCTGATATTTTAAACCCATTATATACAAAATATACACTATTTGATCAACTGGAACTCCTGAGCTATAAGACTTAGGATGGCTGTCCTTCCTGATATTTTAAACCCATTATATACAAAATATACATTATTTGATCAACTGGAACACCTGAGCTATAAGACTTAGGATGGCTGTCCTTCCTGATATTTTAAACCCAGTATATACAAAATATAGATTATTTGATCAACTGGAACACCTGAGCTATAAGACTTAGCATGACTGTCCCTTCTGATATTTTAAACCCATTATATACAAAATATACATTATTTGATCAACTAGGAACATCTGAGCTATAAGACTTAGGATGGCTGTCCCTCCTGATATTTTATACCCATTATATACAAAATATACATTATTTGATCAACTGGAACACCTGAGCTATAAGACTTAGGATGGCTCTCGCTCCTAATAGTTTAAACCAATTATATACAAAATATACAATATTTGACCAACTGGAACACCTGAGCTATAAGACTTAGGATGACTGTCCCTCCTTATATTTTAAACCAATTATATACAAAATATACATTATTTGATCAAGTGGAACACCTGAGCTATAAGATTTAAGATGGCTCTCACTCCTGATATTTTCAACGCATTATATACAAAATATACATTATTTAATCAACTGGAACATCTGAGCTATAAGACTTAGGATGGCTGTCCCTCCTGATATTTTAAATCTATTATATACAAAATATACATTATTTGATCAACTGAAACACCTGAGCTATAAGACTTAGGATTACTGTCCCTCCTGACATTTTAAACCAATAATATACAAAATATACATTTTTTGATCAACTGGAACACCTGAGCTATAAGACTTAGGATGGCTGTCCTTCCTGATATTTTAAACCAATTATATACATAATATAAATTATTTAATCAACTGGAACACCTGAGCTATAAGATTTAAGATGGCTCTCACTCCTGATATTTTCAACCCATTATATACAAAATATACACTATATGATCAACTGGAACTCCTGAGCTATAAGACTTAGGATGGCTGTCCTTCCTGATATTTTAAACCCATTATATACAAAATATACATTATTTGATCAACTGGAACACCTGAGCTATAAGACTTAGGATGGCTGTCCTTCCTGATATTCTAAACCCATTATATACAAAATATACATTATTTGATCAACTGGAACTCCTGCGCTATAAGATTTAAGATGGCTCTCACTCCTGATATTTTCAACCCATTATATTCGAAATATACACTATTTGATCAACTGGAACACCTGAGCTATAAGACTTAGGATGACTGCCCCTCCTGATATTTTAAACCAATTATATACAAAACATACATTATTTGAACAACTGGAACATCTGAGCTATAAGACTAAGGATGGCAGTCCCTCCTGATATTTTAAACCCATTATGTACAAAATATACATTATATGATCAACAGGAACACCTGAGTTAAACCACCTGATATTTTCAACCCATTATATACAAAATAAACATTTTTTGATCAA
Source organism: Deroplatys truncata (assembly GCA_030765065.1). NCBI lineage: Eukaryota > Metazoa > Arthropoda > Insecta > Mantodea > Mantidae > Deroplatys > Deroplatys truncata. The sequence continues at coordinate 677,885 of CM060975.1, forward strand.
CTGAAACAACTGAGTTATAAGACTTAGGATGCTTAAACCACCTGATATTTTAAACCCATTATATACAAAATATACATTATTTGATCAACTGGTACACCTGAGCTATAAGACTTAGGATGGCTGTAATTCCTGATATTTTAAACCCATTATATACAAAATATACATTATTTGATCAACTGGAACACCTGAGTTATAAGACTTAGGATGGCTGTCCCCCTTGATATTTTAAACCCATTATATACAAAATATACATTATTTGATCAACTGGAACACCTGAGCTATAAGACTTAGGATGGCTAACCCTCCAGATATTTTAAACCCATTACATACAAAATATACATTATTTGATCAACTGGAACACCTGAGCTATACGACTTAGGATGGGGGTCCCTCCTGATATTTTAAACCAATTCTATACAAAATATACACCACTTGATCAACTGGAACACCTTAGCTATAAGACATAGGATGGTTAACCCTCCTGATATTTTCAACCCGTTATATACAAAATATACATTATTTGATCAACTGGAACACCTGAGTTATAAGACTTAGGATGGCTGTCCCCCTTGATATTTTAAACCCATTATATACAAAATATACATTATTTGATCAACTGGAACTCCTGAGCTATAAGACTTAGGACCACTGTCGCTCCTGATATTTTAAACCCATTATATACAAAATATACATTAATTGATCAACTGGAACACCTGAGCTATAAGACTTAGGATGGCTGTCCTTCCTGATATTCTAAACCCATTATATAAAAAATATACATTAATTGATCAGCTGGAACACCTGAGCTATAAGACTTAGGATGGCTGTCCTTCCTGATATTCTAAACCCGTTATATACAAAATATACACTATTTGATCAACTGGAACTACCTGAGCTATAAGACCTAGGATGGCTGTCCTTCCTGATATTTTAAACCCATTATATACAAAATATACATTATTTGATCAACTGCAACACCTGAGCTATAAGACTTAGGATGGCTAACCCTCCAGATATTTTAAACCCATTACATACAAAATATACATTATTTGATCAACTGGAACACCTGAGCTATACGACTTAGGATGGGGGTCCCTCCTGATATTTTAAACCAATTCTATACAAAATATACACCACTTGATCAACTGGAACACCTTAGCTATAAGACATAGGATGGCTAACCCTCCTGATATTTTCAACCCATTATATACAAAACATATATTATTTGATCAACTGGAACATCTGAGCTGTAAGACTTAGGATGGCTCTCACTCCTAATAGTTTAAACCAATTATATACAAAATATACACTATTTGACCAACTGGAACAACTGAGCTATAAGACTTAGGATGACTGTCCCTCCTGATATTTTAAACCAATTATATACAAAATATACATTATTTGATCAACTGGAACACCTGAGCTATAAGACTTAGCATGGCTGCCCCTGATGATATTTTAAACCCATTATATACAAAATATACATTATTTGATCAACTGGAACACCTGACCTATAAGATTTAAGATGGCTCTCACTCCTAATAGTTTAAACCAATTATATACAAAATATACACTATTTGACCAACTGGAACAACTGAGCTATAAGACTTAGCATGGCTGCCCCTGATGATATTTTAAACCCATTATATACAAAATATACATTATTTGATCAACTGGAACACCTGACCTACAAGACCTAGGATGGCTCTCACTCCTAATAGTTTAAACCAATTATATACAAAATATACACTATTTGACCAACTGGAACAACTGAGCTATAAGACTTAGGATGACTGTCCCTCCTGATAATTTAAACCCATTATATACAAAATATACATTATTTGAACAACTGGAACACCTGACCTATAAGACTTAGGACTGCTGTCCCTCCTGATATTTTAAACAAATTATATACAAAATATACATTATTTGATCAACTGGAACACCTGAGCTATAAGACTTAGCATGGCTGCCCCTGATGATATTTTAAACCCATTATATACAAAATATACATTATTTGATCAACTGGAACACCTGAGCTATAAGATTTAAGATGGCTCTCACTCCTGATATTTTCAACCCATTATATACAAAATATACATTATTTAATCAACTGGAACATCTGAGCTATAAGACTTAGGATGGTTGTCCCTCCTGATATTTTAAACCTATTATATACAAAATATACATTATTTGATCAACTGAAACACCTGAGCAATAAGACTTAGGATGACTGTCCCTCCTGATATTTTAAACCAATAATATACAAAATATACATTTTTTGATCAACTAGAACACCTGAGCTATAAGACTTAGGATAGCTGTCCCTCCTGATATTTTAAACCAATTATATGCAAAATATACATTATTTGAGCAACAGCAACACCTGAGCTATAAGACTTAGGATGGCTGTCACTCCTAATAGTTTAAACCAATTATATACAAAATATACACTATTTGACCAACTGGAACACCTGAGCTATAAGACTTAGGATGACTGTCCCTCCTGATATTTTAAACCAATTATATACAAAACATATATTATTTGAACAACTGGAACACCTGAGCTATAAGACTTAGGATGGCAGTCCCTCCTGATATTTTAAACCCATTATATACAAAATATACATTATATGATCAACAGGAACACCTGAGTTAAAAGACTTAGGCTGTTTAAACCACCTGATATTTTCAACCCATTATATACAAAATATACATTATTTGATCAACTGAAACAACTGAGTTATAAGACTTAGGATGTTTAAACCACCTGATATTTTAAACCCATTATATACAAAATATACATTATTCGATCAACTGGAACACCTGAGCTATAAGACTTAGGATGGCTGTAATACCTGATATTTTAAACCCATTATATACAAAATATATTTTAAACCCATTATATACAAAATATACATTATTTGATCAACTGGAACACCTGAGCTATAAGACTTAGGATGACTGTCCCTCCTGATATTTTAAACCCATTATATACAAAATATACATTATATGATCAACAGGAACACCTGAGTTAAATTTTAAACCCATTACATACAAAATATACATTATTTGATCAACCGGAACACCTGAGCTATACGACTTAGGATGGGGGTCCCTCCTGATAATTTAAACCAATTCTATACAAAATATACACCACTTGATCAACTGGAACACCTGAGCTATAAGACATAGGATGGCTAACGCTCCTGATATTTTCAACCCATTATATAATAAAATATACATTATTTGATCAACTGGAACACCTGAGTTATAACACTTAGGATGGCTGTCCATCCTGATATTTTCAACCCATTAGATACAAAATATACACCACTTGATCAACTGGAACACCTGAGCTATAAGACATAGGATGGCTAACCCTCCTGATATTTTAAACCCAGTATATATAAAATATACATTATTTGATCAACTGGAACTCCTGAGCTATAAGACTTAGGATGGCTGTCCCTCCTGATATTTTAAACCAATAATATACAAAATATACATTTTTTGATCAACTGGAATATCTGAGCTATAAGACTTAGGATGACTGTCACTCCTGATATTTTAAACCCATTATATTATAAATATACATTATATGATCAACAGGAACACCTGAGTTAAAAGGCTTAGGCTGTTTAAACCACCTGATATTTTAAACCCATTATATACAAAATATACATTATTTGATCAACTGGAACACCTGAGCTATAAGACTTAGGATGGCTGTAATTCCTGATATTTTAAACCCATTATATACAAAATATACATTATTTGATCAAATGGAACACCTGAGCTATAAGACTTAGGATGACTGTCACTCCTGATATTTTAAACCCATTATATACAAAATATACATTATATGATCAACAGGAACAACTGAGTTAAAAGACTTAGGAGGGCTAACCCTCCTGATATTTTAAACCCATTACATACAAAATATACATTATTTGATGAACTGGAACACCTGAGCTATACGACTTAGGATGGGGGTCCCTCCTGATATTTTAAACCAATTCTATACAAAATATACACCACTTGATCAACTGGAACACCTTAGCTATAAGACATAGGATGGCAAACCCTCCTGATATTTTCAACCCATTATATACAAAATATACATTATTTGATCAACTGGAACACCTGAGTTATAAGACTTAGGATGGCTGTCCCTCTTGATATTTTAAACCCATTATATACAAAATATACATTATTTGATCAACTGGAACTCCTGAGCTATAAGACTTAGGACCACTGTCGCTCCTGATATTTTAAACCCATTATATACAAAATATTCATTATTTGATCAACTGGAACACCTGAGCTATAAGACTTAGGATGGCTGTCCTTCCTGATATTTTAAACCCATTATATACAAAATATACACTATTTGATCAACTGGAACTCCTGAGCTATAAGACCTAGGATGGCTGTCCTTCCTGATATTTTAAACCCATTATATACAAAATATACATTATTTGATCAACTGGAACACCTGAGCTATAAGGCTTAGGATGGCTAACCCTCCAGATATTTTAAACCCATTACATACAAAATATACATAATTTGATCAACTGGAACACAAGAGTTATAAGACTTAGGATGGCTGTCGCTCCTGATATTTTAAACCCATTATATACAAAATATACATTATTTGATCAACTGGAACTCCTGAGATATAAGACTTAGGACCACTGTCGCTCCTGATATTTTAAACCCAAAATATACATTATTTGATCAACTGGAACATCTGAGCTATAAGACTTAGGATGGCTGTCCTACCTGATATTTTAAACCCATTATATACAAAATATACACTATTTGATCAACTGGAACTCCTGAGCTATAAGACTTAGGATGGCTGTCCTTCCTGATATTTTAAACCCATTATATACAAAATATACATTATTTGATCAACTGGAACACCTGAGCTATAAGACTTAGGATGGCTGTCCTTCCTGATATTTTAAACCCATTATATACAAATTATACATTATTTGATCAACTGGAACGCCTGAGCTATAAGACTTAGGATGGCGGTCCTTCCTGATATTGTAAACCCATTATATACAAAATATACATTATTTGATCAACTGAAACACCTGAGCTATAAGACTTAGCATGACTGTCCCTTCTGATATTTTAAACCCATTATATACAAAATTTACATTATTTGATCAACTGGAACATCTGAGCTATAAGACTTAGGATGGCTGTCCCTCCTGATATTTTAAACCCATTATATACAAAATATACATTATTTAATCAACTGGAACATCTGAGCTATAAGACTTAGGATGGCTGTCCTTCCTGATATTTTAAACCCATTATATACAAAATATACATTATTTGATCAATTGGAACATCTGAGCTATAAGACTTAGGATGGCTGTCCTTCCTGATATTTTAAACCCATTATATACAAATAATACATTATTTGATCAACTGGAACTCCTGAGCTATAAGAGTTACGATGGCTGTCCTACCTGATATTTTAAACCCATTATATACAAAATATACATTATTTGATCAATTGGAACATCTGAGCTATAAGACTTAGGATGGCTGTCCTTCCTGATATTTTAAACCCATTATATACAAAATATACATTATTTAATCAACTGGAACATATGAGCTATAAGACTTAGGATGGCTGTCCTTCCTGATATTTTAAACCCATTATATACAAAATATAAATTATTTAATCAACTGGAACTCCTGAGCTATAAGACTTAGCATGGCTGTCCCTCCTGATATTTTAAACCCATTATATACAAAATATACATTATTTAATCAACTGGAACATCTGAGCTATAAGACTTAGGATGGCTGTCCTTCCTGATATTTTAAACCCATTGAATATACATTATTTGATCAACTGGAACACCTGAGCTATAAGACTTAGGATGGCTGTCCCACCTGATATTTTAAACCAATTATATACAAAATATACATTATTTGATCAGCTGAAACACCTGAGGTATAAGACTTACCATGGCTGTCCCTGCTGATATTTTAAACCCATTATATACAAAATATACATTATTTGATGAACTGGAACACCTGAGCTATAAGACTTAGGATGGCTGTCCTTCCTGATATTTTCAACCCATTATATACAAAATATACATTATTTGATCAACTGGAACACCTGAGCTATAAGACTTAGGATGGCTGTCCTTCCTGATATTTTAAACCCATTATATACAAAATATACATTATTTGATCAACTGGAACACCTGAGCTATAAGACCTAGGATGGCTGTCCCTCCTGATATTTTAAACCAATTATATACAAAATATACAATATTTGAACAACTGAAACACCTGACCTATAAGACTTAGGACTGCTGTCCCTCCTGATATTTTAAACAAATTATATACAAAATATACATTGTTTGATCAACTGGAACACCTGAGGTATAAGACTTACCATGGCTGTCCCTGCTGATATTTTAAACCCATTATATACAAAATATAGATTATTTGATCAACTGGAACACCTGAGCTATAAGATTTAAGATGGTTGTCACTCCTGATATTTTCAACCCATTATATACAAAATATACATTATTTGATCAACTGGAACACCTGAGCTATAAGACTTAGGATGGGTGTCCCTCCTGATATTTTAAACCCATTACATACAAAATATACATTATTTGATCAACAGGAACACCTGAGTTATAAAACTTAGGATGGCTGTCCCTCGTGATATTTTAAACCAATTATATACAAAATATACATTATTTGATCAACTGGAACACCTGAGCTATAAGACTTAGGATGGCTGTCCCTCCTGATAGTTTAAACGAATTATATACAAAATATACATTATTTGATCAACTGGATCACCTGAGTTATAAGACTTAGGATGTCTAACCCTCCTGATATATACATGAACTGAAATGATAATTGCAAAAGGAAATTTTTCAATACTAAGTTTAGGGTATTCCCTGGCAGTTGTCGGTTGTGAGGACTGACAATACATGAACTGAAATGACAATATAAAAAGGAAATGTTTCAATACTAAGTTGATGGTATTCCACAGCAGTTGTCAGTTGTGAGGAGTGTCAATACATGAACTGTAATGACAATACCAAAAGGAAATGTTTCAATACTAAGTTTAGGGTATTCCACAGCAGTTGTCAGTTGTGAGGACTGTCAATACATGAACTGAAATGACAATACCAAAAGGAAATGTTTCAATACTAAGTTTAGGGTATTCCCTGGCAGTTGTCAGTTGTGAGGACTGTCAATACATGAACTGAAATGACAATACCAAAAGGAAATGTTTCAATACTAAGTTGATGGTTCTCCCTGGCAGTTGTCAGTTGTGAGGACTGACAATACATGAACTGAAATGACAATACCAAAAGGAAATGTTTCAATACTAAGTTGATGGTATTCCCTTGCAGTTGTCAGTTGTGAGGATTGACAATACATAAACTGAAATGACAATACCAAAAGGGAATGTTTCAATACTAAGTTGATGGTATTCCCTGGCAGTTGTCAGTTGTGAGGACTGACAATACATGAACTGAAATGACAATACCAAAAGGAAGTGTTTCAATACTAAGTTGATGGAATTGCATAGCAGTTGTCAGTTGTGAGGACTGACAATACATGAACTGAAATGACAATACCAAAAGGAAATGTTTCAATACTAAGTTGATGATATTCCACAGCAGTTGTCAGTTGTGAGGACTGACAATACATGAACTGAAATGATAATACCAAAAGGAAATGTTTCAATACTAAGTTTAGGGTATTCCACAGCAGTTGTCAGTTGTGAGGACTGACAATACATGAACTGAAATGACAATACCAAAAGGAAATGTTTCAATACTAAGTTTAGGGTATTCCACAGCAGTTGTCAGTTGTGAGGACTGACAATACATGAACTGAAATGACAATACCAAAAGGAAATGTTCAATACTAAGTTTAGGGTATTCCACAGCAGTTGTCAGTTGTGAGGACTGACAATACATGAACTGAAATGACAATACCAAAAGGAAATGTTTCAATACTAAGTTGATGGTTCTCCCTGGCAGTTGTCAGTTGTGAGGACTGACAATACATGAACTGAAATGACAATACCAAAAGGAAATGTTTCAATACTAAGTTGATGGTATTCCCTTGCAGTTGTCAGTTGTGAGGATTGACAATACATAAACTGAAATGACAATACCAAAAGGGAATGTTTCAATACTAAGTTGATGGTATTCCCTGGCAGTTGTCAGTTGTGAGGACTGACAATACATGAACTGAAATGACAATACCAAAAGGAAGTGTTTCAATACTAAGTTGATGGAATTGCATAGCAGTTGTCAGTTGTGAGGACTGACAATACATGAACTGAAATGACAATACCAAAAGGAAATGTTTCAATACTAAGTTGATGATATTCCACAGCAGTTGTCAGTTGTGAGGACTGACAATACATGAACTGAAATGATAATACCAAAAGGAAATGTTTCAATACTAAGTTGATGCTATTCCACAGCAGTTGTCAGTTGTGAGGACTGACAATACATGAACTGAAATGACAATTGCGAAAGGAAATGTTTCAATACTAAGTTTAGGGTATTCCACAGCAGTTGTCAGTTGTGAGGACTGACAATACATGAACTGAAATGACATTACCAAAAGGAAATGTTTCAATACTAAGTTGATGGTATTCCACAGCAGTTGTCAGTTGTGAGGACTGACAATACAAGAACTGAAATGACAATTGCAAAGGGAAATGTTTCAATACTAAGTTTAGGGTATTCCACAGCAGTTGTCAGTTGTGATGACCGACAATACATGAACTGAAATGACAATTGCAAAGGGAAATGTTTCAATACTAAGTTGATGGTATTCCACAGCAGTTGTCAGTTGTGAGGACTGACAATACATGAACTGAAATGACAATACCAAAATGAAATGTTTCAATACTAAATTTAGGGTATTCCACAGCAGTTGTCAGTTGTGAGGGACTGACAATACATGAACTGAAAATGATAATTGCAAAAGGAAATGTTTCAATACTAAGTTTAGGGTATTCCACAGCAGTTGTCAGTTGGGAGGACTGACAATACATGAACTGAAAATGATAATTGCAAAAGGAAATGTTTCAATACTAAGTTTAGGGTATTCCACAGCTGATGTCAGTTGTGAGGACCGACAATACATGAACTGAAATGACAATTGCAAAAGGAAATGTTTCAATACTAAGTTTAGGGTATTCCACAGCAGTTGTCAGTTGTGAGGACTGACAATACATGAACTGAAAATGATAATTGCAAAAGGAAATGTTTCAATACTAAGTTTAGGGTATTCCACAGCAGTTGTCAGTTGTGAGGACTGACAATACATGAACTGAAAATGATAATTGCAAAAGGAAATGTTTCAATCATAAGTTTAGGGTATTCCACAGCAGTTGTCAGTTGTGAGGACTGACAATACATGAACTGAAAATGATAATTGCAAAAGGAAATGTTTCAATACCAAGTTTAGGGTATTCCACAGCAGTTGTCAGTTGTGAGGACTGACAATACATGAACTGAAAATGATAATTGCAAAAGGAAATGTTTCAATACTAAGTTTAGGGTATTCCACAGCAGTTGTCAGTTGTGAGGACCGGCAATACATGAACTGAAATGACAATTGCAAAAGGAAATGTCTCCATACTAAGTTTAGGGTATTCCACAGCAGTTGTCAGTTATGAGGACTGACAATACATGAACTGAAAATGATAATTGCAAAAGGAAATGTTTCAATACTAAGTTTAGGGTATTCCACAGCAGTTGTCAGTTGTGAGGACCGACAATACATGAACTGAAATGACAATTGCAAAGGGAAATGTTTCAATACTAAGTTTAGGGTATTCCACAGCAGTTGTGAATTTTGAGGAACTGACAATACATGAACTGAAATGACAATACCAAAAGGAAATGTTTCAATACTAAGTTTAGGGTATTCCACAGCAGTTGTCAGTTGTGAGGACTGACAATACATGAACTGAAATGACAATACCAAAAGGAAATGTTTCAATACTAAGTTTAGGGTATTCCACAGCAGTTGTCAGTTGTGAGGACTGACAATACATGAACTGAAATGACAATACCAAAATGAAATGTTTCAATACTAAGTTTAGGGTATTCCACAGCAGTTGTCAGTTGTGAGGACTGACAATACATGAACTGAAATGACAATACCAAAATGAAATGTTTCAATACTAAGTTTAGGGTATTCCACAGCAGTTGTCAGTTGTGAGGACTGACAATACATGAACTGAAATGACAATACCAAAAGGAAATGTTTCAATACTAAGTTGATGCTATTCCACAGCAGTTGTCAGTTGTGAGGACTGACAATACATGAACTGAAATGACAATTGCGAAAGGAAATGTTTCAATACTAAGTTTAGGGTATTCCACAGCAGTTATCAGTTGTGAGGACTGACAATACATGAACTGAAATGACATTACCAAAAGGAAATGTTTCAATACTAAGTTTAGGGTATTCCACAGCAGTTGTCAGTTGTGAGGACTGATAATACATGAACTGAAATGATAATTGCAAAAGGAAATGTTTCAATACTAAGTTTAGGGTATTCCACAGCAGTTGTCAGTTGTGAGGACCGACAATACATGAACTGAAATGACAACTGCAAAGGGAAATGTTTCAATACTAAGTTTAGGGTATTCTACAGCAGTTGTGAGTTTTGAGGAACTGACAATACATGAACTGAAATGACAATACCAAAAGGAAATGTTTCAATACTAAGTTTAGGGTATTCCACAGCAGTTGTCAGTTGTGAGGACTGACAATACATGAACTGAAATGACAATACCAAAAGGAAATGTTTCAATACTAAGTTGATGATATTCTACAGCAGTTGTCAGTTGTGAGGACTGACAATACATGAACTGAAATGACATTACCAAAAGGAAATGTTTCAATACTAAGTTTAGGGTATTCCACAGCAGTTGGTAGTTGTGAGGACTGACAATACATGAACTGAAATGATAATTGCAAAAGGAAATGTTTCAATACTAAGTTGATGGTATTCCACAGCAGTTGTCAGTTGTGAGGACTGACAATACATGAACTGAAAATGACAATTGCAAAAGGAAATGTTTCAATACTAAGTTGATGGTATTCCAAAGCAGTTGTCAGTTGTGAGGACCGACAATAAATGAACTGAAAATGATAATTGCAAAAGGAAATGTTTCAGTACTAAGTTGATGGTATTCCACAGCAGTTGTCAGTTGTGAGGACTGACAATACATGAACTGAAATGACAATTGCAAAGGGAAATGTTTCAATACTAAGTTTAGGGTATTCCACAGCAGTTGTCAGTTGTGAGGACTGACAATACATGAACTGAAATGTCAATTGCAAAAGGAAATGTTTCAATACTAAGTTGATGGTATTCCACAGCAGTTGTCAGTTGTGAGGACTGACAATACATGAACTGAAAATGACAATTGCAAAAGGAAATGTTTCAATACTAAGTTGATGGTATTCCACAGCAGTTGTCAGTTGTGAGGACTGAGGAAAACCTAAGTAGTCAGGGAGGATAGTCCTGGTAATATTTGAATCGCAGATATAGTATTCACAAGTCCATGCCTTAACGACCTCGGCTATCCATGTCAGTTACATGTATAGAGCTTTTTTAGTTAAGGTCTAGGTACAGGTGGAAATTATATGCTATCTTACAATTTCAGAAATTAGCTTTACCTATATTTGCAACTCCTTCAGTAGAAATTTGCTCAGTTTAATCGATATAATAGAACCTGATAAAAATTACACGTTACCTTGCAAATTTCAGAAAGTCCAACCCCTATAGCAACATGAATCTTTTTAAAACTACACTCCCTTTATTTTGAACCCCTTGTATATAAAACTGCAATGCTTCATAGACTAGGATAAAAATTTGTGCACCCACGTGGCTTTGACAATCTGTGGCACAAAGGGTTGCAGGCTCGAATCACACCATGGGCATGAGTGTTGAGTTCCCATTTCTGGTATTAGGGAGAGCACAACCCTGTAATGGTCAAGCTGTGAATCTTCCAGCATCCCTCACATTAGAACACACTATGTAGGGATACCTTAAATCTGCAGTAACTGGAAACACAATGTTTTAGGTCCCTATTTCAAATACTAGCTCTCAACCCGTTACTTCCACGACGAGGGAGGGAACCTGAACATAGGTAGTGGAATTGAAAGGAATAAAAGGGGGTCTGAGGAATGTGCAGAAGGCAGGATAACTACAAAGAAACCAAAAGAATGAGGAAAAATTAGGATTGAGAGATGGACTAATGTACCTATTGTGATACAGAGGAAAAAGTTGATGAATTTGAAATCCTATCTAGGCAAGGCTAATACAAAATGGGGAATCGGAAGTGTAAAAATATAATTCAAACTGCATAAGTCCGAGTATAGCTTTAAAGATAGTTGGGCCTGTGGGCCACTTGTTTACTCAGCATCTCTCAAGAAAGTGTCAGTAGTATTTAGTATTGTGGGATTTACTTTGTTTGGTCAAGAGATTGTAAAGTAATATTGTATATATTACTAACAGGATAATAAATAAAATTCGTTCATACAGAATGCCATGCAGTACATAACATGTCATCTTTACGAATCATTCTATCCCAAAATGTAAACTGTTTAAACAGGAAGACATTTATTATTACTAGAGACTGGTTAAAATATGAAAGTTCATATTTTATTACATCTTGCTTTTATTACTGGAACAACTATTTTTACATTTTATTGTGCGTTGAACTGAATGCATGTGATAAAAAATTTCATATTTTTGTGAAACCTCATAATTTGCTTGTCTGTAATTATTACCTTGAAATGTGTATGGCAGTTCTTTCCTTGCTGCATCCATGATGGCCTTCCTGGCCAACAGATCTTCCTTGATGTTTTCAGTTTCCCTGTAGCAGACTGGCATCTCCTCCTCCTCCTCATCTCCTCCTTTGTCAAATTGCATCATTCTTGCATATAGGTTCTTATCTTTATTCTTGTTCTCTAATGTCCCAGGGAGCATATCTTTTATAAGAGCGGATTGTCCTTTATAATTCAATTCAATAATTATTTATGTTTTAGAACAACAAAAGCAGTTATTAACGTAAATTAACATAATTAAAATATAAAATAGATCACTTCAAAATACAATATCAATATTGGATTGAAAAAGTTCACTAACATTACTAAATGGGTTTACAAAGGGCCAGCATTTCAAGAGAACTTTAACCTAGTGAATGGGCAATTCTTGGTAATCTATTCAACATATTAATGCCAATATTATTATACAGTTTCTTGTATTTAGTGAACCTTACATTATGAATGACAGTAAGATAATTATTCCTTGCCCACCTTTCCATCAACACACCAACCTCTCATCAAACACTAGAGTGCAAGAGAGCAAATGGTTTTATTGCCAACTGCCCAACATTAGATACCACATTTCATTGTGTAAATTACCCTTCATTAGGGCAAGTCTAGCCATAAGTTATGTTGGCAACAATGTGTTATATTTTATTTTTAGTTTCACTATGCAGATATTATTCTCCAAAATGATCCCCCTTTGGCCTGAAACAGGACCTAAGTCAATTGGGCCATTCATCAACAGCAGCCCTCACTGTCTGCCACTTAAGGGATTGCTTGAAAGACACAATTTTGAGTCTTACAAACAATACCCTCAAGCATTGACTACACTTTGTAATCCAAGTGTTGCTAGCAATAAAATCTTTCCTCAAGCCAAGATTGAGTGGATCTTGCCGGAAGGGCTAGTGCCCATTCTTGAATAAAGTGGTGTTCAAGTCTTTCACCACAACCGCAAGTTGTTTCATATACTCTGGACCTTGTGTTGAATCGCTTATGGCAGAAATGTATCTTTGTGACACCATCACTGAGGCGGGATGGTGGCTCCTCTGGATCTTTGTCCCATGAGCTTCTTCAATAGTTCTGGCAGCTGTAGCTCTGTTCAATTGTAACAATTTTTCTGTGCCTGTACTTAGCATAATGCTCAAGTGTGCCTTTGCATTTTGAGTCTCTCTGCTGCTTAAGTTTTAGAGTTAAGAAATGTGCCCAAGGTCTTGTCTGAGGAATCTGGACACTGTTTATCTCACTGCTGCTTTCACCAACAATTGTACTGCTTTCATTAAAGCCCTCAATGGTGCAGTACACAAACATCCTGGTGTAAGTGTCTGAAAAATCTCAGGTGGTGATTTGCCGACCCATGGGGGCTATCACTGCAACACTCAATTTCTGACACTTTACTCTCCAGTGTGAATGAAAATTTGCTGAGAAAATGCAGATATAGAAGGTTTATTATTACTATGATAAAGTTTCAGCTATGATGCTGTTTCAGCAGGTGGCCACAGTGTGTGTATATGAGCAGTTGTTTTGTGGCCCAGAAATGATTGTGTCTACTTGCTATATGTATAATCAGTTTAAATATAGCATGACATTGGGCATCAAACAATGAACTCCGGCATGAGAAGGAACAACTGCAGTTACTATATTATACTCAAAACATACTAAGTTTTTAGTAACACATCACTGTTTATAAGCTTCTACTTAACATTAAAGTTAATTATTGCACCTTTCACTACTGAGAAACTGTTATTAAAAATGGCAATATAAGTGATAAGTGAAAAATATACTGAAAATTAACTAAAAAGTGATAAAATCCAGGAAACTTGTTCACAAACAAAGAACAGCTGGTCATGACAGAACCTGCTTTTGTGGACATCTACAGCAGGTATGAGGGCCATCAGTTTTAGTTTTTACAAACGACCACTAGATGCCTTTATTGACATATGATGTCAACTCATTACTATTTTCACAAAATCTGACATTTGTTAGTGTGAAAACATATACAGCTTAGAAACTGACCAAGTAGTTTGTTTTCTGTGAGCATTTAAACAAAGCAATGTTGTGAAAAAATGGAAATTTCAGATGAACATTTTTGTTGGATGATTTTTAAGACTTTCTTAACAGCAATGCTTGGTAATCAGATAAACGCTGTTTGTGTATCTATTAGTGAAGGTGATCACACTGAGACAGAGCATATCAAGAGTGCAGTAAATTACATTTTTCATTAACATTTAGCTGTGAAAAAAGATTTGTTCCACATAGTTTGGCAATGCTCCTGTTAATTGGTGTAAGGAAACGCTCACAAAATTCCACAAGGTGATGACACTTGGTATATTCATAGAAACTAAGCAACAAAAGCTGTTCATTCACCAAGTACTTCCAAGAAAATGAGGAACTGCTGTTTCTTCAGTAGTATTGGGCATGTCGTAACCATTCCTTTAGAGTATTGAAGAACAGTTAATGATGAATGGTAATTTGTTTGCCAGAAGTCATTGACGAAATCAGAAAAAATGTTGCATTTCTTCATCATGACAAAGCCAGCATGTCAGTTCGTTATTTGAAGGAAAAAAAACATCAACTAAATGGCTCATTGCCATATTCACCTGATGACTTTTTTGTTCCCAAAAAATGCATAGACAATTTTCATCATCTCAAGAAGCTCCAAAAGCATTTACAAACCAACTTCAGAGTGGAAAAAATGTTTCAAGAATTGCTTTGAATGCAGCATAAATCTTAAATGCAAATATTTTGAAAAGCAAAAGAACAGTTTGTTCAAAAAAATTATTTTTCTTTTCTAGTTTTGTAAAAACTTATAAGGTGTCCCTTCTAATAGACAAGACTATCAAGAAAAGTACACATAATTTGGGGGAGGGGCTACATTTCACTTTGAAGGCAAGTCAGTTTTTGTTATTGTTGGAAATGCTGAACAACCCAGATTGGGAGGTCATAGAGTACACCTATACATTGTTCTTGCTCCACATTTTAATGGTTTGTTTCTGAGTAATGACAATTATTCATTAATCAAAACTAATATTTTCACAACAAATGCCCTGTGATGGTCTATGCTCGAAGTATTGCACCTTCGACATAAAACCTAACTGCTTGCACGGTGTTGTGCATCAGAGTCAATGCTGGCTGGTTTCCTTCACCCCGCACTCTTTCTGTCCTTCAGTCACCATGTAGTCATTAGTGTCAGTAGTCCACTTTCATTTCCAAAGATGTGACTTTAAATACAAATCAGCTCATCTTGTTCATGAAGGATTCATCTTGAAGTTTCTTACACAAATGCCTCTTTCTGAACTTCAATTCATGATCTTGTTGTTAATAAATTTGAGACTATTTACGTTGATATTGTAATGAAAAGAAGCTAGAAACAGTGATGTGTATTGAATTTATTTAAAGGTGAGTCGGAATTGTTACACTAACATCACTTAAGTTTACTCACTTAACATGTTTCGGGAAACCGTTGTTCCCATCCTCAGAAGGTTAACTCGACTGGCCCGTGTTGTTGGTGTTTCCGTTTTTTGGACTGGATCCTGTGGTGGCATCTTGTGGTGGAGAAATGTACTTCCAGAGAGGATTTGGTGGCAGCAAATCAAAATTCATTAGATGTGTGTTGTGTTTTTGAATGGTGATCTTCTCCCATGCATCTAATTCGGCTGCAAATTTGGCTGGTTTGACTAATGTAATATTGGGTTTGATGTTGTGATTAGTGATCCAAAAATGGTGTGAAACTGCAGATTTGTCCATTTGTTTGTATTTAATACATCTCATGTGCTCCTTTAGCCTAGTTTCTAAGTTTCTTTTTGTCTTACCAATGTATACTTTATTGCAATCTGAACAATTGATTTTATAGATTCCAGCTTTTTTGTCTTGTGGAATGGGGTCTTTTAACTTGTTACAAAGTAATTTCTCTATGTTAAATTTGTTCTGTGGAGCTAGGCTGATGTTATGTTTCATGAAAATCTTCTTAAATTTGTGAAAAGTTCCTGGGTGGTATGTGAATTTCTTGAACTTTAGCTCTTTATCTTGCTGGCTGAGATTTGTTGTGTTTCTGATGTGCATCTGTCGTTTGAATTTTGCAATTTTTTTGTCAATAGTTGTTTTGTTGTACCCATTATGTATTGCTGTGTCTACTATATGCTGGTATTCTAACTGGTATTCTTTTTTATTTAAGGGGGTATATACCAGTCTATGTGTTAGGCTGTTTAGTACTGCATGTTTGTGTGTGGTTGGATTGAAACTCTTATTTTTTATGTAATTAGTAGAGTGTGTTGGCTTCCTGTATATGCCAAAGGTTAGGTTCTTTTGTTCTCTGATGATTTTTAGGTCTAAAAATGGTAGCATGCCTTCTTTTTCTATTTCTATGGTGAATTTTATTGATTGGTTCTGTAGGTTTAGTAAGGCTAAGGAGTCTTGTATGAACCTGTTAGGGACAACAGCGAAGATGTCGTCAACATATCTGTGCCAAACTTTAAACATGTATGGAAAGGAAGTTGTTATGTGTGTTTCTAAGTAGCTCATAAATAAATCTGCCAAGAAGGGTGAAAGTGGGTTGCCCATGGTTAAACCAGTTGGTTGTTGATAGAACTTCTTATTGAAACTAAAACAATTTTGTGCAATGCATAAATTGGTAAGTTGTATGAGGTCTACTATTTCTTCTTCAAGTTACTTCAAGTTCAAGACAGTTTACTTAATCAAAACCTCTTGCAGAATTCTAGAATGGTTTCTTCTGTCATGCATTTGCATGTTTTCATCACCAATATCATCTTGTTCTAATAGCATGGCACATGTAAGGCCAGCTTATCACTTGCAGTATGAGCTGTAACTTAACCTTGAAGTTGAAGTGAAATTGAGTGTAAGTGTTCATCCCCATCCATTCACATAACAATGCAATAAAAACTGAACTTACCTATTTGTTCATCTTCTGTATTAGAAAGATTCTTCAAATCTGACAAGTTATCATCCTCCTCTTCTTCTTCCTCTTCCACTGCTTCACTAGAACTCTCCTCATCATCTGCAAACAGATAGAAACCTTGCAGTTGGTCAGTCACATTAAACATTGTGTAGATGATATAGGTTTACCAAATGATGCAATTAGCTAGACGCTCTGACCAAAAACAAAATTATCACTGAAATACACATTTAGAAGAAAGTGAGAATGCTAGTGGAAAAAATCATGGTTTCTTAAAGTGTAGAAAGTTCTGCAACAGATAGGCATGGGAAACTCATGGATGGTATATTAAAACAAAAAAGTAAACATAAGACAGAAATATTTGGTAGTGAGAGATGAAGCTGTACACAGCAGAAGTATACAGAATACCATATTCATACGGTAAACTATATATTGGAACCATACAACGAAGCATAAAAGCTCACATTAACGAACATAGAAGATATTGTCGTCTGGGTCAAACAGAAAAATCGGGAATTGCAGAACATGCCATACTCAAAGAAGAACATATCATTCAGTATGAAAACACAGATATCCTGGCATCAACCTCTCATTAGCATTCACGTTTATATCACAAAGCCATTGAAATACAGAAGAATAAAAGCATCAACCATATCGCATCAAGCACAGTTGCTGTCGAAACTTGGACCTCGCCACTGCCACTGAAGCTGTTGCAGACCAGTAGAGCACTCATTTAATGGTTGTGAAAGCCTACCAATTTTGATCAGTAACTGACTCTAAAAGAAGAGAAATGGATAAGAATGACCAAGTGGAAGGTACAGCAATAGGCTGACTTTGTCACTTCACTTCATTCAGGAGTTGAACCGTTGCAACTGACTGCAATCTTCTACAACTATTTTGACACACTTTCTGAGGAGGGGGGAACAAGTTTCCAGAAAGTTCTGTTTATGCTGGAAGTGGCCATTATCAAACCTCCCATCACAATAAGAGGTGGCAAGTATCTTTACAGAAGATTATCTTATATTTGTGTATTTGGTTTTGTCAGTTATGAGGGAACCAGAGTTGCTTCTCTCTGGTGGTGGAATGATGTACTAAGATGTGGCATTTTGCAATTTATCAAATGGTCTTTGTGCTTCCACATTTAAATGTTTTCTCATCTTGTAAGATTGATGTGGCCTTTGGATCTAGGTTATGGTTTTCTTTCTAAAAGTGAAGTGCTACTGCTGACTTGTCTTCTTGTTTTAATGTAACCTTTTTGTGGCTTTTAGATTTCTTTTGGTTTTTCTAACATAAAACTTTTCAAAATGCATACAGTTGATTTCATATACTTCAGATCTATAATGAGAGAACGAAGGCTTTCACGGCTGGAGTTGCAAATATCTTCTGGACTGCTATGCCATGGTCTGCTGGAGGTAGGTGTTCCAGATGTTTCGTCCAAAACTGCAGTGCACATCTTCAGTGGCATGGTCGAAGTCTCCTAGGAGAAGATATTGCTGCATCTGATGTGTTCAAGGTTCAAGGTTATTTATTCAATCTTAGAGCGCCTGGAGCCAGTACAGTGGGCCTGGCTTTCAGGATACATTTTCATTTTTGTTATAGATTTCTGATTTATATGGCATTGTCTGCGTGGTTTCTGACCGAACCCATACAACTGCCCTTTTCTTGGGCAGCCGAGAATAGTTCAGGCTCGAAATTAAGTGTTTATTTCACACTTTCATTCATTTTTTTTTTTTTTTGGTTTGGTTTTATACAATATTTACACTATTTACACTCACGCATTCATGCCATTCATCCTTCCTCACACATTCTCACATACAGACATCCACACGCACACTCACTTTTTACACTATGTACACTGTACAGTTCCGCAGTTTTGCTGTGCGGTCAGTGCTGCCTGGATCGTTGTGAAGGTGGCAGCCCCTCAGGTAGTGTTTGCGTGGCCGTGGGCCGGTGGTTGTGGGCGCACGGAGCGACGAACTGTGTTTGTGTTTTAGAATATTTTTATTCGTTTGTGCTTTCTGTGTTTTGGTTCGCCGCTCCCAATTTTTGAGATAAGGTTATTGGCATGTGATCTAATGCGCGCCCACGTGTTGGTGGCTTGTCGTCTGATGGTTTCTGGGAGATAGGGAATTGCTAGTTCTGTGTGGATGGTATGATTGGAAGTAAGGATGGGTGTTCTGAGTATTTTGCGGAGAGATAAATTTTGAATTGTTTGTAGTTTGTTTCTGACAGTTTTTGATGCGTTTGCCCAGGCCACGCACGCATATAGCATCACAGAAAGAAGGAAAGACTTGTAAAGGATTATTTTGGATCGGATTTTTAATTCCTTACTTCTGAACACGGGGGCGCACATCTTTAGGCGCTGCCGTCCTTTGTTGGCCGTATTCGTAAGGTGGGCGTTCCAATTGAGTCGACTGTCCAGGGTGACTCCTAGGTATTTAACTTGCCGACGACATTGCAATATTTGACCACCGACCGTGAGGTCCATGGCCGGAATATTCAGCTTCTTCGAAAAATATATGAGCTGGCACTTGTTGGCATTAATTTCAATTTTCCAATCATGAAGCCATGAAAGGAAGCGGTCAGTATACCGCTGCATCTCAAGAAGGCCGAAACGAGGATTTCTATGGTGGTTGTATATTGCAGTGTCGTCAGCGTACATGGCGACTTTGCATCTGGCATCCACGGGAAAGTCATTGGTAAATAAAATATACAGGAACGGGGACATGATTGCCCCTTGTGGTACGCCCGCCCGCATAGCTCGCTCATGTGAGGAGGAACGATCCACCTGGACGTAGAAGCGCCGGTTTTCTAAAAAACTGTGGATTAAAACAGGTAATTTTGTAGGCCGGGAAAACGGTGGTGCAGCTTGTAAATTAGCCCAGCGTGCCAACACCGGTCAAAAGCGGCTTCTACGTCCAGGAATAAGGCCAACGTTGAAGCTTCATTGTTAAATTGTTCGGTGACGTCATCAACTAGACGTAAAAGTTGCAGTTCAGTGGAATGACCTTTTCTAAAGCCAAATTGTGCATTGGAGAGCTCTTGTGCCTCCGAAATTTGTTTTTTAAGCCGAAAAAGTATAATTCTCTCGAACAATTTACCAATAGTGGACAGGAGACTAATGGGTCGGTAATTTTGAGGGTGCCTGGTACTCTTCCCTGGCTTCGGGAGCATAATAACCTTGGCTCGTTTCCAAGTTTTGGGGAAGTAATTGCATCGTAGGCAAGCATTAAAAATCTTTGTTAGTTGTACCAGGGCTTTTCTCGGAATGTGTTTTAATTCCTCATTTGTCACCCTGTCCGGGCCGGCGGCTTTCCCATTAGGCAGCTGCCTAATGAGTTTGAATACTTCCTGAGGCGTTATGAGTGGTAGCGGTTGCTCGTGCTTCTGCGCCACCCATGCTTGTACCCAAGTTTGCACGTCTTGTTCTTTTCCTGGATTTGTAGTGACATTCTCGCTGAATCTTTCTTCGAGGCAGTCAGCAAACAGCTCGGCTTTCTCCTCGGAGGAGAAGTGCAGGCCGAGATGAGTGTGGAGTGCCTCAGAGCCAGTGTTGACGCTTGAGGAGGTCTTAAATGCCCTTTAACAATTTCCACAAAGAATTGTCCGAATGGGTGGTACTCAACATTTTGTTCTCCCACTGTTCAATTTTGTTTATTCTAATTTGATGCCGAATGGTGGTGCGTAGCCAATTTGCTAGCATTTTAACTTGGGGCTGGCGGGTTTGCCTCCAGAGCCTCATCAGACGTCGCCGCCTGGCAATGAGCTGCTCCACCTCGGGATACGTGCAGAAGCTGGGTGGGCTTGTGGTGTATGTGGTAGCGCTTCGCTTGGCTGTGTGTAACAAGGCGGTAAGATTTTCAATGGCGGCGTCAATTTCCGCCTCGTTGGTGTAGGATAGCCTGGGCTGCGCCATCTTGTGCATTTCCAGTGTGTATTTATTCCAGTCGATGTCAGCTCAGTGGTTGGGTTTCGCGTTCTGGGCTGCGATGGTTCCGCAAATGTCAAAGTGTACTGGAAGATGATCGGAGTCCAGGCTATGATACACGGTGAAATTCTGTGATATTGCCGCATTTTTTGTTAAAACGAAGTCCAAAATCTCAGGGTCAAAAAGACCTGAGTGATGTCAAAAAGTGGGGTCAAGCGGGGTGTGTACCTCCACATTGTCATGTTCTGTAATAAAGTCCACCAGGAGATTTCCGGCCGCGTTTGCCCGGCGTGACTGCCACCAAGGGTGCTGGGCGTTGAAATCTCATGCGATGATAACATGCTCCCCTAAATCGAGGATTTTTTTGAGGTCTCTTAAAAAGAAAGGTGAGTTAGGGGGCCTGTAAAGCGCTACCAGTGTCACCGTCTGGTTATTGATTTTTGCTTTAAGTGCTGTGCACTCCAACGCTTCCAAAACAGGGAGCGTAACAGAAGCACGAGCAACGGTCTGTTTTAGTATAAGAGCTGTGCCTCCCCCCTGTCTGCCAAGTCTATCGGTCCGAAAAATATCATATCCCCTGAGTTTAAACGAAATCTCTGGCTGTAATTTAGTTTTGCAAATAAATGCAATTTCAATTTTGTTGCGCCTCAGGTAGCCTTCAAGTTCGTATTGTTTCCTGTAGACGCCATCGGCGTTCCACAGGAGTGCGCGTGTGAAAGATGTACCTCCCCTTAATGTAGCCATTTAATCTAAAACAGAAGTAAGGAAGCATATGATGGCCTCTAATTTGTCCCAAGTGCCCGTGCAGCTCTTGAACTTTTCTAGAAATGGTTTAACCTTGGGCAAGAGCGCTGGTAAGTTGAAGGATTTTAGAAGTGCAAAGAGTTCCGAAAGACCTCCCAGGTCAGTTGAGGACCCCTGGGAGGGAGGGGTTTGATTTGGGGGGCCAGCGGGTGGCGGCGGTGGCGCACTTTCACCACGGGCTGCTCCAGCATAAGACAGCCCGGTTTGCACAAGGGCTGGGTTGGCGATGGGTTTCGGCCCTTGCGGGGCACTTGGGTTTGCCCTGGCCATGGCGGCCAGTTAGCGGCAGTGGCGTTCGTGGGTAAACGTCTTGCACCCCCTGTAGCTGGCTGGATGAGCCTCCCCGCAATTGATGCACAGAGGAGTGGTATCATCCTTGGCCCGTTTTGGGCAGTCAGCAAGGCGGTGGAGGCCACTGCAGAGGACGCACCGGGAGGTCAAGTTACAAAATTTATATGTGTGTCCTAACTGCTGGCAGTTAAAACACTGTGTGATGTTATTATTAGTTTTTAAAACCTCCACGGCGACCATCATATCACATATGACTTTTTCTTTCAGGAGGTTCTGGTTGGAAGGCGTACGGTCAAGTGTTACCTGAAAGTTTGGGAGGGGCCGCCCTCGTGGTCTCAGCTGCCGGACCTGCACCCCGGTGTAACCTTTGTCCTCGCGGTCCTCTTTGAGGAACTCGACATCGAGGTCGGCCGGCAGTCTCTTTATCATATAGCGCAGGGGCTGGTCGCTGCATGGCACGAAGCTGTAGTGTTGTATGCCAGGCGCTGCATTGTAGGCCCGGCGTCAGCCTTTCTTTGGAGGAACAGCTTAATGCACTCTCTAGTGCACTGAAGTTTAAATGCGTCAGCTGGCAGGAAGGCACGGAGGAGGGGAAGGAGCTTCGAGGTGAGGCTTGGGTCAGGTATGATCATCCTTGGAGGTTTCTGGTTGTCGGTGTCAGGCTGTGTAGGAGGGGGGGAGTAGCTGTGGAGGTGGATGGGGTGGGTGCGTGACCAGCTGAGCGCTTTGATGTTGTAGATTCAGATTTCAGATTTCTTTATTACAGAATAGTGACCTGGTGCCGGTACAGAGGGCCCGGCTAACAGGCAAAAATTTACATTAAAATACATATGTCTTATTTTTAATGAGATGAGTTAACAGAAAAAATAAAAGAAAAACCCATACGGCAACCATCTTTAGGTTGTCGAGGACAGTTTTTTGGTGCATGTTATTGTTTCTTTCTTCAATTTGAAACAACAATTTTTTTTTCACACACACATACACACACACATATATACATTACACATATTATATACACACGCTCGCACTCACACACACACACACACACACGCGCGCGCACTCACTCATTCCTGGTCATGCGAGGCACGTCCCAGTTCCGACAGCAATCCAGCAATCCAGCAATCGAGAACAGGTCGCCCAGGTTTACCTGGGCGGAATATAATCGCCACAGTACCTAGCCGCGTATGCGGCTTTACCTGTGCGATAAAGGAGGTTTAAAAGAATATACACAAGCTTTTGATTTATGTCTGTCCTGGGCGGGGTTTAGCTTTCTGCACTACCATTTGGCTGGGTCTCGGCGTTTCCTCATTGGCGGACTAGCGACCATGCGGTGACCAAGCCCAATGCTGCTTAACTTGGGCGACCGCTTGTGTGGTCGTCAAGTTAAGCAGGCCGGCATGGCAGCAAAGCAAGATGGGAATACAGGTAATGGGATGGGGGTACTCAAGTTGGCGGCAGGGCGGGTCGCTGGTAGATGGTCACTCATCCAGCCAGCGACCGAGCCCAATGCTGCTTAACTTGGGGAAGTTTGTGAGATGAGGGATTGGTAGACCTCAGCCTCGGGGGCCCAAGCCGTCTTTCGGCAACCGGTAGCTCTTCCTCCGCCGTGGCGCCTTGTGGTCATAGCGGCCCAAAGAGTTAACCAGCTGGTTGGGGTGGTAGGTGAGTTTCGCGTACATGGTGCGGGTTCTCTCCCGCACCACGTCCACGATGTATGGGAGACCGGAATGGGTATGTAGGATATGTGATGGGAATCTACGCCCGGTATCATAGATCATCCGAAGCGCCCTGTTCTGAACGGTTTGCAGTCTGCGGATGGTGGTCGCTGTCGCCGATCCCCAGACCTCGCAGCCGTAAAGAATCAGGGGCGGGATAATCGCCTGATATAGGCGTAGCTTGAGGCGTATGGGCATTGTGGAGCGGAATACAGGGTACAGCTGCCTGAGCGCGGAGTGGCCGAGGCCGACCTTTGCCCTGACATGTGGCGCGAAAGTGAGGCCGCGGTCGAGCGTGACTCCGAGGTATTTGGCTGAGGTAACCCAGGGGATTCTCCTCCGCCGCAACCTCAGAGGCCGCTCGGGCCGCCACCGACGGACCTTCGCCAGGAGAAGCGCAGAGCTCTTCCCCGGGCTGATGGCCAACCTCCACTTTTCGCTCCACCTGCCAATGGCTCGGAGCTGTCGCTGTAGTGGAGGGAAACAGAATCGGGCATTCTTGTTCTGTGCCATTATGAGGACGTCGTCGGCATATTGGCACGTAACAATCCTGGGTTCCGTGGGGAAGTCCGACATGTAGGCCGCGAAGAGAAGCGGGGACAGTACACTGCCTTCCGGGACTCCAGCGCCTATGGGACGGACTGAGGAAACCTTCCCCTCCACTCTCACCCTGAATGTGCGATCCCGGAGGAAACTGCTTATCAGGGCAAGATAGGCGGGAGGGATGTCTGACTCCTTGAGTTTATACATAAGGCCTTGGTGCCACGTCGTGGCAAAGGCCTTCTCTACGTCCAGCAGCACTGCTATGGTCTTGAAGTTCTCCTGGAAGCCCAGGGAGGCCTTCTCGGCCAGTCGCAGTAACTGCAGGGTTGTGGAGTGCCCATGGCGAAAACCAAACTGATGGTCCGAGAGGAGCTGCCTTTCCTCAAAGAGAGGTGTAAGGCGGGCAAGGAGCAACCGCTCAAAGACTTTTGAGACGGTTGGGAGCAAGCTGATGGAGCGGTAACTGCATGGAAAGACCGGGTCCTTGCCGGGCTTTAAAATGCATACCACCCGCGCCTCCTTCCAACTAGTTGGAAAGTGACGGAGGTGAAGGCATGCATTGAAAATCCGCGTCAGATGGATGACGGCCTTCTTGGGAAGGTGCTGGAGCATGGGCGCCGTGACGCCGTCATGTCCAGGGGATTTATTCGGATTGAGTTTTCGGATTTCGGAAGCCACCTGTTTAGGGGTGACTATGGGAAGATGGACCTCCTCGTGGCGCGGTTGTGGTTCCTCATAGAGGTAGTCCACAGTCGCTTCCACGAGCTCAGTAAAGTCTTCGTCCTGGGGGTCCTCCCGCGGTTCGAATTGGAGTTCTAAATGGTCTGCAAACACTGTGGCTTTCTCGCGGGGCTCGAAGGCGAGTCTCCCGCGAGTGCCGTGCAGAGGATGCTGGTACTGCGTCTTATCCTTCCTCAAGGATTTGATTATCCGCCATGGTTTCTTTTCCTGTAGGTTTACGGTCTCCATCGTTCTTTCCCAGGCCACCTTCCTGTGCACACGGAGCAGTCGCCTTGCCAGGGTTTTGAACCGCTGGTATACTGCCCCTACCCTGGGATGGCGGAAACGCTGCCATAGCTTCCGTACAGTTGCCTTGGCTTTTAGCAGCTGCCGGAGTTCATTAGGGATGGTTCTCGGGTTGGGGATGTCAGACGGGATGCGGTGGGTATGTGCACGTACCGCATTCAGGATCTGTTGGGAGAAGTCTGCCGCCGCCGCTTCCAGCGCGTCGATGGAATCGATGCGTGGCCGCGGGTTGACAGACCGGTTCAGTTCATGGACGGCTGCATTCCAGTCGACCTCGTTTACCCAGTCTGGGCTGACCAGTGCTGGCATTGAAACGTTGGAATCCACCAGGACAGGGTCATGGTCGGAATCCAGCTCGTTTACCGCCGAGAGCTCTAGATGGAAAGGAATGTTTTTGGTGATCATGATGTCGAGAATATCCGGCCTGCCGCGGGCCGGATAAAACGTAGGCCCTCTCGGTCCGTGCGCGATTAAGCTTGGGTCTCCGCTGATGAGGCGGTAGAGTCCGCGGCCTTTCTGGTTAGCCGTGCGGCTGTGCCAGAGCCCGTGGTTCGCGTTGAGGTCTCCTGCAATGCATACCACTGGGTGTAGGTTGAGTAGGGTTCGGTAATCTGCTTCATAGAAGCGATGGTCTGGGGGGTCATAAACCGCTATCAGCAAAGTATCTAGCCCGCCAATGGCAAGCCGAATGGCACAGGCTTCCACATGCTGTAGTGGAGGGAGAGGGAAGGGTGTATGCGTGATGTATTTTTTATGAATATAGCTGTACCGCCCCCCGGTCGGCCGACCCGATCTTGCCGATGGGTGACGTAACTTGGCAGCGAAAAGTTAGTACCAGCAATCAAGTATGTTTCACAGACCATTAGAATATCAATTCCGTAGGAGTTGACAAACTCAAGTACGCTGGGATAATGCCCCCTTATTCCGTTTGCGTTCCAGAACGCAGCTCGTAATGGCCTCCGGACGAGTCTGGCAGCCATTACGAAGCGGAATTAGGGAACAAATGCTCCAGCGTTTCGAGCATGACTTTATGCTTTTGCATGGGGCTCAACTGCGGGTTGGCTAGCTGCAGTTTGCAGTTCCTGAGTGCAGGTAGGGCCCTTTTGATAAGATCACCGAACCACAGGGATAGGGCCCGGAATTCTTCCATGTCGCTCTGTGAAATGGTGTCTCCAAAGCCGGTCATCGAGACCGTCGATGTAGTTGGGAGCGCCGGTGTTGCGGTCACTGCCGCGGCCGTTGCTTGTTGTGCCGCCACTGCAGGCGGGGCTTGTGGCTGTTGAGCAGCCGGGGCCTGTGGTTGGCCCGGCTCGGTGCTAGAGGCAGGACCTCTCTTGCTCTTGCTCTTCTTTTTGTTCTTCTTACGTCGAGCTGACTGACGTTGTTGTTGTTCCGGCTGTGGCACCTTCTCTGGTAACGTCGCCGTCGTTGCTGGTGTTGTTAGCGCCACTGCAGCGCTCACGTCCTGAGCCGAAGCTCCCTCCACGCCTTGCAGCGTTGTCTCCGCCTTCTTGAGAGCGGCCGCAAAGGAGACTCCCGGTCGGACTGTAGCCGGTGCCGGTGCTCCTTGTCGGCGGCTCTCGATTATCCTCTGCCTCGCCACGCAGCCCTTGTAGACACTGACGTGGTCCTGGCGGCAGTTCGCGCATGTCTTCTCCTCGGGTGCCTTTTCGCAATCCCGCAGAAGATGGGGTCCAGCACAGTGCAGGCATGCAAGCTTGCGCTCACACGCCAGGCTGGAGTGATGGAAGCCCATGCATCTGTGGCACTGCACTGGTCCACCTTGGCCGTAAAAGCGTTCAACCTTTACGACCGTGTGGAACAGCACCCGAACAGCGTCAATGGGCTGTGTCTCCTCGCCAGGGACCTTGTCCACAACGACGAGGTAGAGAGGCATCGGGACTTTCACTGGGCCTTCCTCAGTGACAATTGTCTTCCTCAGCTGTGCCACAGCCGAAGCAACTATGTTGTGCTCTTCTGAGAGCGCAGCCCTGACGTCGTCTGGGTGGCACTCAGAGTAAAGCCCACGTATGACTCGGCGCTCCACATGTGGGCGCTGCGGAGAGTATGAGTAGAAGGGGATCTGTAAATCCCTCAGGACTTGCTTGGCCGCCTCAAAATCCTCGGGCGTGAAGGTCTGTATGTGGACCTTATGTGGTTTCCTTCTGGCTTCAAAACCGCCTGCGATCTTAGACGCAAGCCGCCGCATAACTCCTACATGGTCTCTGAAGGAGTCCGCTATGATCGGCGGTAGTTTGGCCCCGCTTTTGGATGGGGGTTGTTGGGTAACCTGTGGTGGTGGTTGCTGCAAGCTAGCTCCCGAGTTGGGTTTGGAACCCGGGGGTGCCCTTTTCCTTCCCCCGACGACAGTGAAGCCGTCGAGGTCGGACTCCTCCTCCGAATCAGGCAGAGGGGTGAAGGAGGGGTGTGAGGGGATTGCTGGTGTTACACCAGTAGCGATCTTCTGAGGGGCCGTAGCCTTCCTCTTAGATCCCTTGGACCTACCTGAGATTGAAGCTCCCAGTATGGGAGAGGAGAAGGAGCTGGGTCCTGGTACTTGCCCGTCATTTGGGTCAAGGGTCGGCGCGGTTGCCCTTCGGCTGTCCGCAGAGGACCGGACCTCCGCGAGGGAGGCGCCTGTACGAGCCATATCGGCCCTGGGTGCCGGACCAGAGGTCCTGACCCTTGGCTGTGGTCTTGCGAACCCGCTGTCTCGTGGTCCGTCAGTCAGTGTGTCCAAGTCTTGGAAAAATAGATGACAGTAAGAGAGTAGTAAGAAATGTGGGAATACCTGTTCTCAAGGATTACCGCTGGACCTTAGCGAGAGACCAGGGACAAGCTAGCAGGGGATGCTAAGTCCACTGCTTGCCCGGCTCCGCTCGACGATTCGCCCGGACGGGCCTTTTTCTGGCGGGCTAGAAGGGGAAGCAAGTCCCCTGCCCGCCAGTGGGAGAGGTGAAGGCGGCTCGAACTCTCGCGGCCGAGCGGCAAGCTAGAAGAGGGTGCTGTGCCCACTGCTTGCCGCTATGGTGATGGCTGCCGGTGGAAAGACAACTTGCAGTAGATGCCGCTAGCTGCCGCTGAGGTGTCCCGCGACTCGACGGTTGATGGCGCTGGCTTCGCCCACGATGGTGCTGCGCTGCCCAAGAAGACCGAAGCAGTAGTCCCTGAAGACGATGTGCACCCTTCGGCTCCACGGTGCGGAAAATGTGTTCCGACACACGGAAACACTAGCACACGATATAAATAAAACACTTAGCACTGATTATATACAATATATACAAGTCCGCGGTTTAGCTGTGCGGCAGCTTGTATCCTCCATGAGGGGGACGCCATCTGGCGGGGGCCTCTGCCGTATTTGTGAGTGGCCTTGGGCCGGGTAAGATGGGCGCGCAAAGTGGCGAGCCAGAGTTGTTTCAGAACATTTTGATTCTCGCATGTTTGCGGTGTTTTGGCTCGCCACTACCGATGTTGGAAATAACATGGTTGTCATGGCGTCGTATGCGCGCCCATACGGAGCAGCCTCTTTTGTTTATTGCTTCTGCTATTGTTGGCATGTTGGTTTCTTCATGTAGGGTTCTATTGTTTGTGAAGAAGGGGACTTGGAGAATTTTCCTGAGGGAAATGTTTTGGACAGTCTGAAGGTATTGGAGGGCAGTTTTAGAGGCGCTCGCCCAAGCCACACAGGCGTAGAGGACCACTGATAAGATAAATGACTTATACAAAATAAGTTTGGATTTTAATTTAAGCTGTTTGCTGCGGAAGACGGGGGCGCATAACTTTAATCGCTGCCGCCCTTTGTTGGCGGTATTTTTTAAGTGGGTTGTCCATCGCATTGTGTGATCCATGGTCACGCCAAGGTACTTGATTTGCTGACGGCAGTGCAATCTTTGACCACCGACCGTTAGGTCCATTGCCGGAGGGCGTGCCCGCTTAGAGAAATAAATTAGCTGGCACTTATTTGCATTAATTTCGACTTTCCAATCGTGGAACCACGAGAGGAAGCGGTCAACATACCGCTGCATTTCCAAAAGGCCGAAACGAGGATTTTTGTGGTGGTTGTAGATTGCCGTGTCGTCAGCATACATTGCGATTTTGCATCTGGCGTCCACAGGGAAGTCATTAGTAAATAATATGTACAAAAAGGGGGACATTATAGCCCCTTGAGGGACGCCAGCCCGCATAACTCGCTCCCGGGAGGAGGAGCGGCCCACTTGGACGTAGAAGCGCCGGTTTTCTAAGTAATTTTGAATTAAGAACATATAATCCTGGAGGCCGGGAAAGTTGTGGTGCAGTTTGTAAAGCAGGCCATTATGCCAGCACCGGTCGAATGCGGCTTCTGCGTGGGGAGCAGAGCTAAAGGTGGTGTTGCTGCCGTGGTCACGGCCTTCTGAATGTTTATTGCGGCTGCCGCCATGTTGGTCCTGGAGGTCAGCAACCTCCAGCCGCAAGTGCTGCTGGGAGAGCCGCCTGGCGTGGGGACGCGCTTGTTGCATGCAACAAGGGCACACGGCCGCGCGTCCCACGCTTTTTCTTGGAGGGTTTACGAGTTTTTCCCCACAACTTATTATATATACACGGCACTGCACACGTCACACGTAATTTGATCCACAGGTGACACAGTTATACACACAGTACCAATTTATTTACACATAATCGTGGGTTTCACACGTACACATGTTTATTTATTATTTACACTACACACTATTAGGTACTAAAGCACATTTCTTGTTCTTCACAATTGAATACCGCGCTCGCGTCACATAACTTAGTAGTTATGATCGGGTATTTAATTCTTTCTGAGGTGACTTATTAAGAATTCTTTGCAGAGTTGTAGCACACGATGTACACTACTTCGTGTCTCACACTCGAATGATGTCTGATGTGTTAGTTTTTTTTTTTTTTGGGAAAACAGGAGTAAAGGTTTGAAGGAAAAACAAGAGTATGTATATAGGTGTAGAAAGGAAAAAGGAGGAGGAAAAGAAGGATTTGATTCTGTGATGGCGCAATTTAATTGGGGCATAGTGGCGATCATGTTGCTGGTACCGCCGAAGCAACCCTGCTGTTTGTGGGTGATTACTAAAAGTGGCGGAAAAATCCGCTGTGGAGGTCAGGTATCTGTCATGGCGATTGCCCTGACAGGGACCTGTAACGGTGGTGAATTAACAGGAGATGCTGGCTCCAATCCCGGGCCTGTTACCTCCGGGAATTGGCTCTTTGATGTCGATGTGCTGGGCGTCTGTTGTTGCGTACCCGGGCTTTTACCTCCGGGCACGAGGATGAGGTGTTGCGGCGAGAGGTGATGCTGCGTGTGGAGAGGGGTTGTCTATGTGGTGGTGGAGGTTCCCCTCCATTCGCTTGTTGTGGTCTTGCAGTTTCTCAAAAGCTTCTGTCATCTGGTTGCGGCTTTCTTCTATGCGTTCCAAGGTCTGCTGGGTGGCTTTTTTGGAGATGTTCGAGGAGCGTTCTTCCATGTCGGTCATGCAGTTTTTCAGGATGCTCATGTGTCTGTAGAGGTTGACGTTGATGTACGTCTTGGTGGTGTCGTGCGACTCGGTGATTTTGCTGTCAACTTCCGAGAACTGTGTTAGTAGGGATGGGTCGGATGGAAGTGGCGGGGTCCCGCTGATGCACCCCCGTTAGTATCGGTGGTGGGTTGCTGCTGCGGTAAGGCAGGAGCAGGTAAAAGCTGTATCCCAGCCTCCAGACATTGCCGAAGCCCTGACTGGAGGGTGGGGGATAGGAAGGAAAACTTTATTTATTTCGGAAACTGTGCACATACGTGCTTGGGAGGACATTGGCTTGCGTTCGTTAGTGGTGGTTGCTGCTTACTCTGGACCGCTGTCTGGGGTAATATTCCTGCTCGTTATTTCTGATGTAGCTCTCGAAGAATTGTAGGTTTCGTCGCACGCGCTCTCTCCGAGGAGAGGGCGGCGCGGAGTCGTCTGGTGGTGGTGATGACTGGCGTGATGTGGAGCCTGATGTGTATTCCTGGTTGTCGAGTTGGTCGTGGAGTGACTGGAGTAGCGTGTGAAGCTGGCTAAACCTGGAGTCGAAGGCTGTGAGATGTTGCTGAAGATTCCGGATGTTGGCGTCGATGCTGTCGAGGCGGCGGAGAGGGATTACCGCGTTGTCTTCTGTGGAAGATGAGGTGGCGCGGACTGCTTCATCGACGTCCCTGAGACGGCTGCCTATCGCCAGGACCTCGGAATGCAGGTCCTGGACGGCCGCCTGAAGAGGCTGCTCAGATGTCCGGTGGTGCGGCGTGGGCTGTCCCTGTGGAGTTGGTGCTGCCGTGTGCTGGGGAAGTGGCCCAGTGTTTTGGGCTTCCTGTGGTGGTGCTGTTTCAGCTGGCGGATTGGCTCTCGGCGGTCGAGGGTATCTCGGGCACTGTGCCTGTCCCGTGTAGTGTCCAAACCCATTACACGTGGCACAGTACCGGCGTCGTCGGCGTAGGTCGTGGCCTCGACACTCTGATGTGAGGCTGGGAGAGCCGCAGTAATGGCAGCGAGGTGATGGTGCGCTGCAGAGTTGCGCAGAGTGGCCGTAGGTGCAGCAGCGACGACATGGCTGATGGTTTTCTGTTCGGCTAGCCTCGAGTCGGAGAACCCGCCCTAATAAGGGCAGGCCCGACCTCAGGGCTGCTTCGCAGTCGGCCGTATCAGCCATGGCCAGTCGGACGAGAGATGTCGGGTCCCGGGACGAAGTGATGCGACTGGCCTTTTGGGCTGAAGAGAAATGTTGTCGTGCGGCGGCGAGGATAAATCTGGTTGGCAGGTCCCGGGGTACTCCGCAGACCACTACGGTGCTTCTGTTCAGATGCGCTGTGTGAGAAAGTGGCGGTGCAGCTGGTGACAGTGGCTCAATAGTACTATATTTATATTGTGAGTGCCCTCCGCTGATTGGTTCATTCTGGGCAGAGGCTGTGCAGCTGGTGGGAGGGGTCTGGCCTCTCCTATGTTATAGCTCTCTTCTGATTGGCTCGTGTGTTTTCTACTGTTGTATTATGCTCTCTGCCTTTGATGAATGGATGCCAGTTGCTGTTTAGTTTCAGAGCCTTTTCTTTCGTATTAAAACTTTTGGGATATTTGTAAATTTCCACACCTTCCCACTGTAGTCGGCGGCCATGGTAGTTCATTATTGAGTGGAGCTGTAACTCAAAGGATTCCATGAAAAAAAGTCCTCTGGGCTCAGAACACCATCCATTTGTTCATAGAATAAATGCTTCCACTGAAAAAACTTGTGATGAGAATATGGTGGAAAAGAGTTACTCTATCATCAAAGAAAATGTATTTCAGAGGGCTTTGTATACTGGAACCATCTGATCCCGTTAGCTAATACTTTTATGGGATCCTATGAGTTCGAGCTCCACTCAAATCAACAGTTTGGTGCCCCTATGTGGATGATACCTTCGTCATATAGTCCAAAGAAGAGGAAGCGCTTCAACTACATCTCTACCATGGAAAAAGAAAAGGATGAGCAGCTAGTGTTTCTGGACAGCAGCCCACTCACGTGCCATGATTGTCAATCACACTTCCCAAATTTGTCACACATTTACTTCAACATCTAGAACAAGTTTTACATTCTAATGCTCATTTACTCCAAGAAGTGAGAAGTCTCAAACACCAGGGCACAGTGCCATCATGGTTTTTAAACGTACCAGACAATTAAGCAATTTAGAATGCTCAGCCAAAGATCCTGTGCCACCAGCCAGTATATACCGTATTTCTTGTTCTTGCAGTACATCTGAACTTACAGAGCACAAAAGAAGCAGTCTGTAGTCACCGAACATGCCACTGAAGTAGCGGGCAAATACATCATTAAGTTCCACGATACGAGCATCCTTTCATGAATAACGAATTCAATGGCCAATTACAGTGCAAAGGTGTCGAAATTTACAAATATCCGAATAATTTTAATACGAAAGAAAAGGCTCTGAAACTAAACAGCAACTGGCATCCAGTCATCAAAGGCAGAAAGCATAATACAACACTAGAAAACACACGAGCCAATCAGAAGAGAGCTATAACATAGGAGAGGCCAGACCCCTCCCACCAGCAGCACAGCCTCTGCCCACAATGGACCAATCAGCGGAGGGCACTCACAATATAAATATAGTAGTATTGAGGCTAACACATCAGATGCAGCAATATCTTCTCCAAGAGACTTTGACCATGCCACTGAAGATGTGCACTGCAGTTTTGGACGAAACATCTGGAACACCTATCTCCAGCAGACCATGGCATAGCAGTCCAGAAGATACTTCCAACTATATTTGCAACTCCAGCCGTGAAAGGCTTCGTTCTCTCATAATAGATTGTATAGGATAGCAAGTTATGTATCTAATATTGCAATGATCTTACCATTTTGTTGAGGCTGTATGCCTTCATCATCTGCCTCTCCTTCCTCTTTGTCACTTTCTATTCTGAAACTAAAGAAAGGGTATAGTCAAAGCATACTTATGCATAACTCAAAGAGTAAGCCACCTTTTGCACTCACACTTACCCATCATCCAGATCATCAGCACTCCTATGTTTCGTATTACTGACTTGCTCAACTGCACCTTGCATCCGGCGCAATCTGTCGGCCTCCAGTTGCTCCAGACGAACCTTCTCTTCCTGGACTAGCTCCTCCTCAGACTTCAGACGATCACAAGGCTGTAATGCAACAACACAACCTCGACTTAACCAAACATGCTACAACCACACCATGCATCTGGTGCAATCTGTCGGCCTCCAGACGAACCTTCTCTTCCTGGGCTAGCTCTTCCTCAGACTTCAGACGATCACAAGGCTGTAATGCAACAACACAACCTCGACTTAACCAAACATGCTACAACCACACCATGCATGTGGTGCAATCTGTCGGCCTCCAGTTGCTCCAGACGAACCTTCTCTTCCTGGACTAGCTCCTCCTCAGACTTCAGATGATCACAAGGCTGTAATGCAACAACACAACCTCGACTTAACCAAACATGCTACAACCACACCATGCATGTGGTGCAATCTGTCGGCCTCCAGTTGCTCCAGACGAACCTTCTCTTCCTGGACTAGCTCCTCCTCAGACTTCAGATGATCACAAGGCTGTAATGCAACAACACAACCTCGACTTAACCAAACATGCTACAACCACACCATGCATCTGGTGCAATCTGTCGGCCTCCAGACGAACCTTCTCTTCCTGGACTAGCTCCTCCTCAGACTTCAGATGATCACAAGGCTGTAATGCAACAACACAACCTCGACTTAATCAAACATGCTACAACCACACCATGCATCTGGTGCAATCTGTCGGCCTCCAGACGAACCTTCTCTTCCTGGGCTAGCTCTTCCTCAGACTTCAGACGATCACAAGGCTGTAATGCAACAACACAACCTCGACTTAACCAAACATGCTACAACCACACCATGCATGTGGTGCAATCTGTCGGCCTCCAGTTGCTCCAGACGAACCTTCTCTTCCTGGACTAGCTCCTCCTCAGACTTCAGATGATCACAAGGCTGTAATGCAACAACACAACCTCGACTTAACCAAACATGCTACAACCACACCATGCATCTGGTGCAATCTGTCGGCCTCCAGACGAACCTTCTCTTCCTGGACTAGCTCCTCCTCAGACTTCAGATGATCACAAGGCTGTAATGCAACAACACAACCTCGACTTAATCAAACATGCTACAACCACACCATGCATCTGGTGCAATCTGTCGGCCTCCAGACGAACCTTCTCTTCCTGGGCTAGCTCTTCCTCAGACTTCAGACGATCACAAGGCTGTAATGCAACAACACAACCTCGACTTAACCAAACATGCTACAACCACACCATGCATGTGGTGCAATCTGTCGGCCTCCAGTTGCTCCAGACGAACCTTCTCTTCGTGGACTAGCTCCTCCTCAGACTTCAGATGATCACAAGGCTGTAATGCAACAACACAACCTCGACTTAACCAAACATGCTACAACCACACCATGCATCTGGTGCAATCTGTCGGCCTCCAGACGAACCTTCTCTTCCTGGACTAGCTCCTCCTCAGACTTCAGACGATCACAAGGCTGTAATGCAACAACACAACCTCGACTTAACCAAACATGCTACAACCACACCATGCATCTGGTGCAATCTGTCGGCCTCCAGACGAACCTTCTCTTCCTGGACTAGCTCTTCCTCAGACTTCAGATGATCACAAGGCTGTAATGCAACAACACAACCTCGACTTAACCAAACATGCTACAACCACACCATGCATCTGGTGCAATCTGTCGGCCTCCAGACGAACCTTCTCTTCCTGGACTAGCTCCTCCTCAGACTTCAGATGATCACAAGGCTGTAATGCAACAACACAACCTCGACTTAACCAAACATGCTACAACCACACCATGCATCTGGTGCAATCTGTCGGCCTCCAGACGAACCTTCTCTTCCTGGACTAGCTCTTCCTCAGACTTCAGACGATCACAAGGCTGTAATGCAACAACACAACCTCGACTTAACCAAACATGCTACAACCACACCATGCATCTGGTGCAATCTGTCGGCCTCCAGACGAACCTTCTCTTCGTGGGCTAGCTCTTCCTCAGACTTCAGACGATCACAAGGCTGTAATGCAACAACACAACCTCGACTTAACCAAACATGCTACAACCACACCATGCATCTGGTGCAATCTGTTGGCCTCCAGTTGCTCCAGACGAACCTTCTCTTCCTGGACTAGCTCCTCCTCAGACTTCAGATGATCACAAGGCTGTAATGCAACAACACAACCTCGACTTAACCAAACATGCTACAACCACACCATGCATCTGGTGCAATCTGTCGGCCTCCAGACGAACCTTCTCTTCCTGGACTAGCTCCTCCTCAGACTTCAGATGATCACAAGGCTGTAATGCAACAACACAACCTCGACTTAACCAAACATGCTACAACCACACCATGCATCTGGTGCAATCTGTCGGCCTCCAGACGAACCTTCTCTTCCTGGACTAGCTCCTCCTCAGACTTCAGACGATCACAAGGCTGTAATGCAACAACACAACCTCGACTTAACCAAACATGCTACAACCACACCATGCATCTGGTGCAATCTGTCGGCCTCCAGACGAACCTTCTCTTCCTGGACTAGCTCCTCCTCAGACTTCAGACGATCACAAGGCTGTAATGCAACAACACAACCTCGACTTAACCAAACATGCTACAACCACACCATGCATCTGGTGCAATCTGTCGGCCTCCAGTTGCTCCAGACGAACCTTCTCTTCCTGGACTAGCTCCTCCTCAGACTTCAGATGATCACAAGGCTGTAATGCAACAACACAACCTCGACTTAACCAAACACTGTGCTTTTTGAATTTTATCTTAAGTGCAATCACATGTTCTACTTTGAAATTAAAAGAGAGAATTTAAGGCCACATTCACCAATGTCGGTAATCCCAATTATGGCAGCAAATATCAGTAACATTACTATTCATTAACAATACCTTGGAGGCTTGAAGTTATACTGGATTAAAACTCTGCTGGAGAATGCTAGTCCAGTAACAAAGGAAAACCACAGTAATCAGCATAAAAATGGTGCTTTAGTGAACACTAAGAAATCAGGGATTTATCAGATTGATTGTGAAGACTGCTATGAAACATATATGAAAAAAAAACCAAGAGAATACTATAAACCAGAGTAAAGGAACACGTAAGAAATTTATAACCAAAGCAAATAAACAAATCTGCAGTAACTCAACATTAAACAGGAAATAAAGTTTTTAAAACAGCAGCACAACTCACAATATGGGAAAAAATGCACATCACGTGAGGAGTAATGATGCCATAGTGAAGTAAGTTCCCCACTAGACACCTACCTTCCAAAAACATACAGCTGACGATGTAGAAGAACATGTGTCATCAACCCAATAACAAGATGTATTATTTAAATCTACTTTACCACACACTTCTGCTTCTTGTACAGTAATCAACTGGATAACCAAATATTCAACAATAAATTGAGAATGTGAAGTAAATTAACAAGCAAACACAGATATCGGAAGCATTTAGGCTTTTTTTTCTTTCTTCATTTTTTTTATTATTTATGGATGCTGTTTAACTACTATGATCTTAGCGTCCCATTCCATATTGGGCGTGAAAGACTGGAAATTTTGCTCAGAGGCCTCTTTATCAGGTTTGAGGTTCTTTTATGTGCTGTAAATGTACGACATGAGATCATTGGCCTTACTTCCCTTCTGAAGGAAGTCATGCTACAGATTTTTATGCCCAAAAATATCCATTGCCCTCTGCCGGGTTTGAACCCACAACCATACATTTAAGTTTGCTAATTATAAAAAAAACCAAAAAGCCTATAATAAAGTAATTGGAAAGGTAAATAAACTTTATAATGATAACTAATAACATCAATAAATAAATCCAAAACAGTATGGAAAATTATAAATCAGGAAAGAAAGAACAAAAGACAACATCCAAAATATAAACTACAGACATTTGTATCAAAACCTGGGTCACTGGTTTGGTAGCCAAATCACTAAGAGGGAGTAGGTACCAAAAATTGTATACCAGAATCTGTGTTGCAGATTAAATACTGTCTATAATAAAAAATATGAAGACAAAACAATATTCAGCACAAATGGGTATTCAAATATTTTATTTAAACAATGCTGTATCCACACATTATATTTGTGTGAGGGCAGCATTCCAAAATACTTAAAAACTAAAAAATAAAGCCGATATTTAAAAGAGCATCAAGATTAGAAGTCCAGAATTACAGACCATATTATTAGTTTTTTTTTCTAAACTACTAGGAAGAGTGGTTTTCATTACACTATGTACATTCCTTTCAAAATTTAATATAATATCAGTCTGTCAACATGACTTTCCAAAAGGAAAATTGACTAGTACAGCATTAATATAGTTTATAGACAACTTGAATTCAAGGCATTTGATCCACCTGAGCACAGTATATTGCTGGATGAATTATCACACTGTGGAATAAGGAGTGTAGCACACAATTGGTATTTAAGTAAGTTACATAAATAGATTATCATGACAAAACTAACAACATAGACTGTGGAGTACTAGTGCCATTAGTTAATAACTCATAAGTTAATGATCTCACAACAAAAAATCTGAAGTGTTTCACAAAAATTTTACTATTTGCAGATGACACAAGCATCTTAATTTCAGCACAGAATGAAGATAATCTTGAAAAAAAAAAACAATAACTTGAAACACATAAATAATTGGTTTCATGTTAGTCAGGTATTAGCATTCCACCATAACCTAAATAACACAATTATGTATCCAAAAATTAAACTAGATGCTAATGAAATTAATTGTGCACAAAACACAACATTTCTAGGTGTCTGGGTGTACAATAATCTAAATTGGAAAATGTATATTGAATCTTTAGTGAAGAATCTAGGTAAAATATGTTATCACATCTCTGTCCTAAAACATAGCATAAATGTAAATACGCTAAGGGCCAGTTTCACCAACCCAGAGTAAATCTTAATCTCGAGTAAAGCAGGCTTTACTCCCGAGTATACCTTTCTAGCGTTTCACCAACGACTTACTCGAGAGTAAATCAGAAATTCCAGTTTAAAATGCTAGAGTAACCTTACTCGACCAAATTTTGCCATGTAAAGTATGGAGTAAGGAGGGAATAAGCAAATTTACAGCATTATGATAGCTGAAAGATTAATGAGAATGGTATTTGAGGACGATTCCAATGATGAGGAGATGTGGAGAACGACATCCAAGGTGGATGAGGGACAGAACAGACTGGTTTAATAATTACGATGACTGAGACTTTGTCATACGATTCCATTTGACAAAAGCCTCAGCTCTTCATCTTCTTGGCAAAATTGAAGCTAGCTTGGAATAAACATCTGATAGGTAAGTGGAATTACGAATTCAAAGTGAAGTTAAGCTACATTTAATAATTCCGACAGAGAAACAATTTGAATTAACTTGCATTAGTTTTATAGGTTATGTTGCGATCTATATTTTTTTTTATTTTAAATTCCCTCCTATAGTATTTGTAGCAGTGACATATGTAAAACCAAGTTCTTTCAAACATATGCCCCTAATGATAAAATTACAAATTAAACTCTCAGTAGCTGGGAGAAAAATTGGTTTGGTTGCACACCTAACATGTGTGCAATACAAATAGTCAAAATAAATAAAAGTAATAAATATATGCAGAAATTTAATGCTCAAGACCCTTGCTTTATATATTAACTTAATGCTCAATATCCAATTAATAATCTAATATATATAAAATAAATTGCAGCTATAAAGAGTAATTTAATGCTCAAGATCCTTGATGTAATCCCCAAGCTCTGAGATGCTCACAGCTAGCATGCCTCTCTATGTCCAGAGTATATCAAGATCCTTGATGTAATCCCCAAGCTCTGAGATGCTCACAGCTAGCATGCCTCTCTATGTCCAGAGTATATCAAGATCCTTGATGTAATCCCCAAGCTCTGAGATGCTCACAGCTAGCATGCCTCTCTATGTCCAGAGTATATCAAGATCCTTGATGTAATCCCCAAGCTCTGAGATGCTCACAGCTAGCATGCCTCTCTATGTCCAGAGTATATCAAGATCCTTGATGTAATCCCCAAGCTCTGAGATGCTCACAGCTAGCAAAGTTAGTGCTGCAATTGCCTCTCTATGTCCAGAGTATATCAAGATCCTTGATGTAATCCCCAAGCTCTGAGATGCTCACAGCTAGCATGCCTCTCTATGTCCAGAGTATATCAAGATCCTTGATGTAATCCCCAAGCTCTGAGATGCTCACAGCTAGCATGCCTCTCTATGTCCAGAGTATATCAAGATCCTTGATGTAATCCCCAAGCTCTGAGATGCTCACAGCTAGCATGCCTCTCTATGTCCAGAGTATATCAAGATCCTTGATGTAATCCCCAAGCTCTGAGATGCTCACAGCTAGCATGCCTCTCTATGTCCAGAGTATATCAAGATCCTTGATGTAATCCCCAAGCTCTGAGATGCTCACAGCTAGCATGCCTCTCTATGTCCAGAGTATATCAAGATCCCTCAAGTTAGAAGGACTGCACACACATCTGGTAAACAAAGTGTCCAATAAAGTGTAACCTTTGAACAAAATTTCACTACAAATGGAATATGATTTTGCATTTTATTTTATTGTTCTTTTAGGTGGAGAAAATGCAGAACTCTTTCGGTATAAAAAGAATTACTTCTCCCTAAATGTGCAGGCCATATGCAATTCCAATCTGGAATTTACGAATCTTGTAGCATGATGGCCAGCCTCCACACATGACAGCAATAATTCCTTTGCTGTGCCAAATTTTAAGCGGGGATTATAATAATAATAATAATAATAATAATAATAATAATAATAATAATAATAATAATCTTTATTGCCCATAGATTTGTTTTATACAAATATCAAGCATAGTCATTTCTATTACAACTTTACAATTCATTCATGGAATACATACTTTCTTTAAGTATTTTTTAAGTTCCTTCTTAAAACGAGGTTAATTTTGAAGTTTTATATTAGTTGGCAATTTGTTGAAAAAAAAATAGTTCCCATAACGTATACATCTTTTTCAGTAGATACTTTACTAAATCCAGTTCTGTAATAATCTGCCTTATTTCTAATGTTATAGTTATGTACATTATTGTTTATAATGCATTTCTACATGATTCTGTGGGTGACATATTATAATACACTTTTTTTTGAAGAATGAATAATCTACCTTTGCTGCTGCTCCCCATATCTCTATACCATAATATAACAACCAAAGAATATACTTATT
This sequence comes from Deroplatys truncata, assembly GCA_030765065.1. NCBI lineage: Eukaryota > Metazoa > Arthropoda > Insecta > Mantodea > Mantidae > Deroplatys > Deroplatys truncata. The sequence goes on from CM060975.1 coordinate 719,790, forward strand.
TGAAAATACTCTAAAATGCCTAAGAGATATATTGATTTACTAATTTTTTTGCATACATAATTAATATGTTCTGCCCAGATTAACTTTTCATCCACTATTGTGCCTAAAAATTTATGTTGTTTCACTTTAGTTATTTGTTCATCATTTACAATTAAACTAATTTCTGATGCTATTTCTCCAGAATGAAATTCCAATAACATATAATTTGTCTTTATGTTACAGAGAAGATTGTTTGATTCAAAATATTGTAATAGGTTTCTTAAAGTATTCAACATATCCGTTTTTAGTGAATTATGATCCGCACCCCGGCAGTTTACAGTTGTATCATCAGCGAAGGAAAAAATACTACAATTTTTAGTCACGGTAGCATCATTTACATAAAGAATAAACAAGAGAGGGCCCAGTACTGTACCTTGAGGGACTGCATATTCAATTATGTGATGGGCTTCTATTAGTTGAAGGATATACTTCAACCCCATTCATGATGGCTCCTCTTGAAAAGCCAGCAGAACAATCACAAATTCATTCAAGAAAAGTAGTTGAACATCCTGCCCTAGCTTTAGGGATAAAATTAAAACTGAACAACAACATTGTTGTGGCTACTGCAGTAGTGTGTACCAAAGAGAAGAGGACATATACCTCCAGAGGGAGCAAGGAACGATGCCCATTCAGCCACAAGGCACTGATTGCAACCGTTACAGTTCTTCATTTCATGGCAATCTTATATTGTATAGAAATTTTAATAAAATGGATAAGAATAGCGTTACATAACAGCTGTAACATTCATACATAAGTATAAATAACGCATAATATGTTTGAAAATGGAATTAAAGGACTTTTTCATGGAGTCAGAATATTACCAAAAAAAAGAGATCTGGTAAACTGAAAGCCAAATAACTCAATTCTGAATTTTCCCTGCTTCACTGTTGCAACTTTCTTCCATTTAACTTAATTCTATGTTAAAGTGCATTAATTGATATGCCCAGTACTAATTCACAGATTCCTATTAAATACTATCCTTCAACCCATTTTAATCATGGTAAATGTTTGTCCAGGATGGGTTTCAACTGCACTTTGTTGCAAACATCATGCACTGGAGTAAACCAATGTAAAAAATATTTTAATTACAAGACAATATTTTAGAACTGGATAATGCTATGAAAATTAAAATGACATTAACGGTGTATTTTAATAAGCTGTAATATATTTGCAGAAATTAAAGAAATCCCCCCCCCCGCCCAGCATGTTATAGTTTCTGTCAATTTATCAAGTTTGCCAGTTACATGAAATTCAGTAAGAATGAAGGACTTTGCAGGCTATTTTCTGAAAATTAAAAGCATAGATGGAGTTTATTCATCATGTCAATGCCTCAAATGTACACAACTGAAATACAAATCTATGGAGAAATTTTTGAGAAAATAGATGGTAATGAGGTCTTTGACAGTGTGTTAACATTGTCATACTTGAAGATATCAAGTTCATTACAATGAAATTGGAATGTTTAAAGATTTGTATGCTTTGATTCCAATTTGCTGTGAAGTCCTGTATCAAAAAGGGATATGGATGAAGGATCAAGATTAAGGAACACATTAATTGTATAAATTGTACTTAGTAAGCATAACTGTAGATTCTTTAGCATTTTATTAAATAAACAAATAAAATTCAGCAAAAAAGTGTGTTTGTTTTTTATTTTTCTCCATTAACAGTAAATCACTTTTGATTCGTTTTTGTTTCAGCTGTTCTGCTCCTATTGCTTGCATTAAACTATGTGCAGCTCTTCCTTTGGCTCTCTCCTCCTCTGCCAGTTTATTTGCAGTTGCACTGCAGCTGCATTCTGCTCTTGCGCACCTCTTCCTTTGGCTCTCTCCTCCTCTGCCAGTTTATTTGCAGTTGCACTGCAGCTGCATTCTGCTCTTGCGCAGCTCTTCCTTTTGCTCTCTCCTCCTCTGCCAGTTTATTTGCAGTTGCACTGCAGCTACATTCTGCTCTTGCGCAGCTCTTCCTTTGGCTCTCTCCTCCTCTGCCAGTTTATTTGCAGTTGCACTGCAGCTGCATTCTGCTCTTGCGCAGCTCTTCCTTTTGCTCTCTCCTCCTCTGCCAGTTTATTTGCAGTTGCACTGCAGCTGCATTCTGCTCTTGCGCAGCTCTTCCTTTGGCTCTCTCCTCCTCTGCCAGTTTATTTGCAGTTGCACTGCAGCTGCATTCTGCTCTTGCGCAGCTCTTCCTTTGGCTCTCTCCTCCTCTGCCAGTTTATTTGCAGTTGTACTGCAGCTACATTCTGCTCTTGCGCAGCTCTTCCTTTGGCTCTCTCCTCCTCTGCCAGTTTATTTGCAGTTGTACTGCAGCTACATTCTGCTCTTGCGCAGCTCTTTCTTTGGCTCTCTCCTCCTCTGCCAGTTTATTTGCAGTTGCACTGCAGCTGCATTCTGCTCTTGCGCAGCTCTTCCTTTGGTTCTCTCCTCCTCTGCCAGTTTATTTGCAGTTGTACTGCAGCTACATTCTGCTCTTGCGCAGCTCTTTCTTTGGCTCTCTCCTCCTCTGCCAGTTTATTTGCAGTTGCACTGCAGCTGCATTCTGCTCTTGCGCAGCTCTTTCTTTGGCTCTCTCCTCCTCTGCCAGTTTATTTGCAGTTGCACTGCAGCTACATTCTGCTCTTGCGCAGCTCTTCCTTTGGTTCTCTCCTCCTCTGCCAGTTTATTTGCAGTTGCAGTGCAGCTACATTCTGCTCTTGCGCAGCTCTTTCTCTGGCTCTCTCCTCCTCTGCCAGTTTATTTGCAGTTGCAGTGCAGCTACATTCTGCTCTTGCGCAGCTCTTCCTTTGGCTCTCTCCTCCTCTGCCAGTTTATTTGCAGTTGTACTGCAGCTACATTCTGCTCTTGCGCAGCTCTTTCTTTGGTTCTCTCCTCCTCTGCCAGTTTATTTGCAGTTGTACTGCAGCTACATTCTGCTCTTGTGCAGCTCTTTCTTTGGTTCTCTCCTCCTCTGCCAGTTTATTTGCAGTTGTACTGCAGCTACATTCTGCTCTTGTGCAGCTCTTTCTTTGGTTCTCTCCTCCTCTGCCAGTTTATTTGCAGTTGCACTGCAGCTACATTCTGCTCTTGCGCAGCTCTTCCTTTGGTTCTCTCCTCCTCTGCCAGTTTATTTGCAGTTGCAGTGCAGCTACATTCTGCTCTTGTGCAGCTCTTTCTCCGGCTCTCTCTCCTTCTCTGCCAGTTTCATTTGCAGTTGGAGTGCAGCTACATTCCGCTCTTGCACAGCTCTTTCTCTGGCTCTCTCCTCCTCTGCCAGCTTCATTTGCAGTTGCACTGCAGCTACATTCTGCTCTTGCGCAGCTCTTCCTTTGGCTCTCTCCTCCTCTGCCAGTTTATTTGCAGTTGCACTGCAGCTGCATTCTGCTCTTGCGCAGCTCTTCCTTTGGCTCTCTCCTCCTCTGCCAGTTTATTTGCAGTTGCACTGCAGCTGCATTCTGCTCTTGCACAGCTCTTCCTTTGGCTCTCTCCTCCTCTGCCAGCTTCATTTGCAGTTGCACTGCAGCTACATTCCGCTCTTGCGCAGCTCTTTCTCTAGCTCTCTCCTCCTCTGCCAGCTTGATTTGAATTTTCACTGCAGCTACATTTTGCTCTTGCGCAGCTCTTTCTCTGGCTCTCTCCTCCTCTGCCAGTTTCATTTGCAGTTGCACTGCAGCTACATTCTGCTCTTGCACAGCTCTTTCTCTGCCAGCTTGATTTGAATTTGCACTGCAGCTACATTTTGCTCTTGCGCAGCTCTTTCTCTGGCTCTCTCCTCCTCTGCCAGCTTCATTTGCAGTTGCAGTGCAGCTACATTCTGATTTTGCGCAACTCTTTCTCTGGCTCTCTCCTCCTCTGCCAGTTTCATTTGCAGTTGTAGTGCAGCTACATTCTGCTCTCGCGCAGCTCTTTCTCTGGCTCTCTCCTCCTCTGCCAGCTTCATTTGCAGTTGTAGTGCAGCTACATTCTGCTCTTGCGCAGCTCTTTCTCTGGCTCTCTGCTCCTCTGCCAGTTTCATTTGCAGTTGCACTGCAGCTACATTCTGCTCTTGTGCAACTCATTCTCTGGCTCTCTCCTCCTCTGCCAGCTTCATTTGCAGTTGTACTGCAGATACATTCTGCTCTTGCGCAGCTCTTTCTCTGGCTCTCTCCTCCTCTGCCAGTTTCATTTGCAGTGCAGCTACATTCTGCTCTTTCACAGCTCTTTCTCTGGCTCTCTCCTCCTCTGCCAGTTTCATTTGCAGTGCAGCTACATTCTGCTCTTTCACAGCTCTTTCTCTGGCTCTCTCCTCCTCTGCCAGTTTCATTTGCAGTGCAGCTACATTCTGCTCTTTCACAGCTCTTTCTCTGGCTCTCTCCTCCTCTGCCAGCTTCATTTGCAGTTGCAGTGCAGCTACATTCTGCTCTTGCACAGCTCTTTCTCTGGCTCTCTCCTCTTCTGCCAGTTTCATTTGCAGTGCAGCTACATTCTGCTCTTTCAGTTATTTCTCTGGCTCTCTCTTCCTTTGCCAGTTTCATTTGCAGTTGCACTGCAGCTACATTCTGCTCTTGCGCAGCTCTTTCTCTGGCTCTCTCCTCCTCTGCCAGTTTCATTTGCAGTGCAGCTACATTCTGCTCTTTCACAGCTCTTTCTCTGGCTCTCTCCTCCTCTGCCAGTTTCATTTGCAGTGCAGCTACATTCTGCTCTTTCACAACTCTTTCTCTGGCTCTCTCCTCCTCTGCCAGTTTCATTTGCAGTGCAGCTACATTCTGCTCTTTCACAGCTCTTTCTCTGGCTCTCTCCTCCTCTGCCAGCTTCATTTGCAGTTGCAGTGCAGCTACATTCTGCTCTTGCACAGCTCTTTCTCTGGCTCTCTCCTCTTCTGCCAGTTTCATTTGCAGTGCAGCTACATTCTGCTCTTTCAGTTATTTCTCTGGCTCTCTCTTCCTTTGCCAGTTTCATTTGCAGTTGCACTGCAGCTACATTCTGCTCTTGCGCAGCTCTTTCTCTGGCTCTCTCCTCCTCTGCCAGTTTCATTTGCAGTTGCAGTGCAGATACATTCTGCTCTTTCGCAGCTCTTTCTCTGGCTCTCTCCTCCTCTGCCAGTTTCATTTGCAGTTGCACTGCAGCTACATTCCGCTCTTGCGCAGCTCATTCTCTGGCTCCTCTGCCAGTTTCATTTGCAGTTGTAGTGCAGCTACATTCTGCTCTTGCGCAGCTCTTTCTCTGGCTCTCTCCTCCTCTGCCAGCTTCATTTGCAGTTGCACTGCAGCTACATTCTGCTCTTTCACAGGTCTTTCTCTGGCTCTCTCCTCCTCTGCCAGTTTCATTTGCAGTTGCACTGCAACTACATTCTGCTTCTGCGCAGCTCTTTCTCTGGCTCTCTCCTCCTCTGCCAGCTTCATTTGCAGTTGCACTGCAGCTACATTCTGCTCTTTCACAGGTCTTTCTCTGGCTCTCTTCTCCTCTGCCAGTTTCATTTGCAGTTGCACTGCAACTACATTCTGCTTCTGCGCAGCTCTTTCTCTGGCTCTCTCCTCCTCTGCCAGTTTCATTTGCAGTTGTAGTGCAGCTGTTTTCTGCTGATGCAGGTTCTCTAATGAAGCCTTTTGGAGAGTTGGTCCAGCTGCTCTCTGATGAGAGCTTCTCCGGGTCCTCAACTTCTTCCATTGCAACTAATGCTGCAGATAACAGTGTGCACAGCATTCTCAGTATATATGAGGACCAGCTGCTTGCTGAAACAAAGAACACAAAGCAAAATTCATCTTTTGAATGGGATAGTGCATTGATTCAATAGAATACACCTACATATAACGATGATGTAACACACAAAAATGATGTTACTAAGAATTCCTATAAAGCTACAGTCAAATGTACATTTGCTGTGAGCTAAATCGAATGAATGTTTCCAGAATTTTAGTAGTAATGAACTGAACCATTAGTATATTCAAAAGATTGCAATAAAATGTTAATTTACTTTATTTGTTATAGTACACTGAGTGCAGCACAAGAGTAAGAATAAGGTTTAAAATATTTTTCAACTATTATAAAGTTCTTACACTGACTTCTAACAAAAGTACATCACAGTAATATGTTAACCTTAAAAGCACTTTCACATTATATTTGCTTGTTCTGTAGATCCACCCAAAAGAGCAAATCTCAGGGATATAGAACATGCCACTTTGAACAGTATCATCACCAATCATTCACATCTAAGAAATTTAAAAGTAAACTCAGTGACAAGCAAGTCTTTATATAAAACATTAAAACTCAGCTAACTTAAGATCGATATAGAAGAAAACTTGTATGCCGCCCATATTCATCCACAAAAACGTAATGCAAATATCACTGAACCACTTTATGATAAGGAAAGTAGTATTGAAGCAAACAAAAAGTTAATGCAAATATCACTGTTCCACCTTATGATAAGGAAAGTACTATTGAAGCAAACAAAAAGTTAATGCAAATATCACTGTTCCACCTTATGATAAGGAAAGTACTATTGAAGCAAACAAAAAGCTAATGCAAATATCACTATTCCACCTTATGATAAGGAAAGTACTATTGAAGCAAACAAAAAGTTAATGCAAATATCACTGTTCCACCTTATGATAAGGAAAGTACTATTGAAGCAAACAAAAAGTTAATGCAAATATCACTGTTCCACCTTATGATAAGGAAAGTACTATTGAAGCAAACAAAAAGCTAATGCAAATATCACTATTCCACCTTATGATAAGGAAAGTACTATTGAAGCAAACAAAAAGCTAATGCAAATATCAATGTTCCACCTTATGATAAGGAAAGTACTATTGAAGCAAACAAAAAGTTAATGCAAATATCAATGTTCCACCTTATAAGGAAAGTACTATAGAAGCAAACAAAAACTTAATGCAAATATCACTGTTCCACTTTATGATAAGCAAAGTACTATTGAAGCAAACAAAAACTTAATGCAAATATCACTGTTCCACTTTATGATAAGCAAAGTACTATTGAAGCAAACAAAAACTTAATGCAAATATCACTGTTTCACTTTATGATAAGCAAAGTACTATTGAAGCAAACAAAAACTTAATGCAAATATCACTGTTCCACTTTATGATAAGCAAAGTACTATTGAAGCAAACAAAAACTTAATGCAAATATCACTGTTCCACTTTATGATAAGGAAAGTACTATTGAAGCAAACAAAAACTTAATGCAAATATCACTGTTCCACTTTATGATAAGCAAAGTACTATTGAAGCAAACACAAACTTAATGCAAATATCACTGTTCCACTTTATGATAAGGAAAGTACTATTGAAGCAAACAAAAACTTAATGCAAATATCACTGTTCCACTTTATGATAAGCAAAGTACTATTGAAGCAAACAAAAACTTAATGCAAATATCACTGTTCCACTTTATGATAAGGAAAGTAATATTGAGGCAAATAAAAACTTAATGCAAATATCACTGTTCCACCTTATGATAAGGAAAGTACTATTGAAGCAAACAAAAACTTAATGCAAATATCACTGTTCCACCTTATGATAAGGAAAGTACTATTGAAGCAAACAAAAACTTAATGCAAATATCACTGTTCCACTTTATGATAAGGAAAGTAATATTGAAGCAAACAAAAACTTAATGCAAATATCACTGAACCACTTTATGATAAGGAAAGTACTATTGAAGCAAACAAAAACTTAATGCAAATATCACTGTTCCACTTTATGATAAGGAAAGTAATATTGAAGCAAACAAAAACTTAATGCAAATATCACTGTTCCACTTTATGATAAGGAAAGTACTATTGAAGCAAACAAAAACTTAATGCAAATATCACTGAACCACTTTATGATAAGGAAAGTAATATTGAGGCAAATAAAAACTTAATGCAAATATCACTGTTCCACCTTAAGATAAGCAAAGTACTATTGAAGCAAACAAAAACTTAATGCAAATATCACTGAACCACTTTATGATAAGGAAAGTACTATTGAAGCAAACAAAAACTTAATGCAAATATCACTGTTCCACCTTATGATAAGGAAAGTACTATTGAAGCAAACAAAAACTTAATGCAAATATCACTGTTCCACTTTATGATAAGCAAAGTACTATTGAAGCAAACAAAAACTTAATGCAAATATCACTGTTCCACCTTATGATAAGGAAAGTACTATTGAAGCAACCAAAAACGTAATGCAAATATCACTGTTCCACTTTATGATAAGGAAAGTACTATTGAAGCAAACAAAAACTTAATGCAAATATCACTGTTCCACCTTATGATAAGGAAAGCAGTATTGAAGCAACCAAAAACGTAATGCAAATATCACTGAACCACTTTATGATAAGGAAAGTACTATTGAAGCAAACAAAAACTTAATGCAAATATCACTGTTCCACCTTATGATAAGGAAAGTACTATTGAAGCAAACAAAAACTTAATGCAAATATCACTGTTCCACCTTATGATAAGATAAGTAGTATTGAAGCAAACAAAAAGTTAATGCAAATATCACTGTTCCACCTTATGATAAGGAAAGTACTATTGAAGCAAACAAAAAGGTAATGCAAATATCACTGTTCCACTTTATGATAAGGAAAGTACTATTGAAGCAAACAAAAACTTAATGCAAATATCACTGTTCCACCTTATGATAAGGAAAGTACTATTGAAGCAAACAAAAACTTAATGCAAATATCACTTTTCCACCTTATGATAAGGAAAGTACTATTGAAGCAAACAAAAACTTAATGCAAATATCACTGTTCCACCTTATGATAAGGAAAGTACTATTGAAGCAAACAAAAACTTAATGCAAATATCACTGTTCCACCTTATGATAAGGAAAGTAGTATTGAAGCAAACAAAAAGTTAATGCAAATATCACTGATCCACTTTATGATAAGGAAAGTACTATTGAAGCAAACAAAAACTTAATGCAAATATCACTGATCCACTTTATGATAACGAAAGTACTATTGAAGCAACCAAAAACGTAATGCAAATATCACTGTTGCACTTTGTAATAAGGAAATTACTATTAAGGCAAACAAAAACTTAAAGCAAATATCACTGTTCCACCTTATGATAAGATAAGTAGTATTGAAGCAAACAAAAACTTAATGCAAATAACACTGTTCCATCTTATGATAAGATAAGTAGTATTGAAGGAAACCAAAACTTAAAGCAAATATCACTGTTCTACCTTATGATAAGATAAGTAGTATTGAAGCAAACAAAAAGTTAATGCAAATATCACTGTTCCACTTTATGATAAGGAAAGTAGTATTGAAGCAAACAAAAACTTAATGCAAATATCACTGTTCCACATTTTGATAAGGAAAGTAGTATTGAAGCAAACAAAAAGTTAATGCAAATATCACTGTTCCACTTTATGATAAGGGAAGTAGTATTGAAGCAAACAAAAAGTTAATGCAAATATCACTGTTCCACTTTATGATAAGGAAAGTAGTGTTGAAGCAAACAAAAAGTTAATGCAAATATCACTGTTCCACTTTATGATAAGGAAAGTAGTATTGAAGCAAACAAAAGCTTAATGCAAATATCACTGTTCCACTTTATGATAAGGAAAGTAGTATTGAAGCAAACAAAAAGTTAATGCAAATATCACTGTTCCACCTTATGATAAGATAAGTAGTATTGAAGCAAACCAAAACTTAAAGCAAATATCAATGTTCCACCTTATGATAAGGAAAGTACTATTGAAGCAAACAAAAAGTTAATGCAAATATCAATGTTCCACCTTATGATAAGGAAAGTACTATTGAAGCAAACAAAAAGTTAATGCAAATATCAATGATCCACCTTATGATAAGGAACGTACTATTGAAGCAAACAAAAAGGTAATGCAAATATCAATGTTCCACTTTATGATAAGGAAAGTAGTATTGAAGCAAACAAAAACTTCATGCAAATATCACTGTTCCACCTTATGATAAGGAAAGTAGTATTGAAGCAAACAAAAAGTTAATGCAAATATCACTGTTACACCTTATGATAAGGAAAGTACTATTGAAGCAAACAAAAACTTAATGCAAATATCACTGTTCCACCTTATGATAAGGAAAGTACTATTGAAGCAAACAAAAAGTTATTGCAAATATCACTGTTCCACCTTATGATAAGGAAAGTACTATTGAAGCAAACAAAAGCTTAATGCAAATATCACTGTTCCACCTTATGATAAGGAAATTACTATTGAAGCAAACAAAAAGTTATTGCAAATATCACTGTTCCACCTTATGATAAGGAAAGTACTATTGAAGCAAACAAAAAGTTATTGCAAATATCACTGTTCCACCTTATGATAAGGAAAGTACTATTGAAGCAAACAAAAACTTAATGCAAATATCACTGTTCCACCTTATGATAAGGAAAGTACTATTGAAGCAAACAAAAAGTTATTGCAAATATCACTGTTCCACCTTATGATAAGGAAAGTACTATTGAAGCAAACAAAAAGTTATTGCAAATATCACTGTTCCACCTTATGATAAGAAAAGTACTATTGAAGCAAACAAAAAGTTATTGCAAATATCACTGTTCCACCTTATGATAAGGAAAGTACTATTGAAGCAAACAAAAAGTTAATGCAAATATCACTGTTCCACCTTATGATAAGGAAAGTACTATTGAAGCAAACAAAAAGTTCATGCAAATATCACTGTTACACCTTATGATAAGGAAAGTACTATGAAGCAAACAAAAACTTAATGCAAATATCACTGTTCCACCTTATGATAAGGAAAGTACTATTGAAGCAAACAAAAAGTTATTGCAAATATCACTGTTCCACCTTATGATAAGGAAAGTACTATTGATGCAAACAAAAAGTTATTGCAAATATCACTGTTCCACCTTATGATAAGGAAAGTACTATTGAAGCAAACAAAAAGTTAATGCAAATATCACTGTTCCACATTATGATAAGGAAAGTACTATTGAAGCAAACAAAAAGTTATTGCAAATATCACTGTTACACCTTATGATAAGGAAAGTACTATTGAAGCAAACAAAAACTTAATGCAAATATCACTGTTCCACCTTATGATAAGGAAAGTACTATTGAAGCAAACAAAAAGTTATTGCAAATATCACTGTTCCACCTTATGATAAGGAAAGTACTATTGAAGCAAACAAAAAGTTATTGCAAATATCACTGTTCCACCTTATGATAAGGAAAGTACTATTGAAGCAAACAAAAAGTTAATGCAAATATCACTGTTCCACCTTATGATAAGGAAAGTACTATTGAAGCAAAAAAAACTTAATGCAAATATAACTGTTCCACCTTATGATAAGGAAAGTACTATTGACGCAAACAAAAAGTTATTGCAAATATCACTGTTCCACCTTATGATAAGGAAAGTACTATTGAAGCAAACAAAAAGTTATTGCAAATATCACTGTTCCACCTTATGATAAGGAAAGTACTATTGAAGCAAACAAAAAGTTAATGCAAATATCACTGTTCCACCTTATGATAAGGAAAGTAGTATTGAAGCAAAGAAAAACTTAATGTTAATATCACTGTTTCACCTTATGATAAGATAAGTAGTATTGAAGCAAACCAAAACTTAAAGCAAATATCACTGTTCTACCTTATAAGATAAGTAGTATTGAAGCAAACAAAAAGTTAATGCAAATATCACTGTTCCACTTTATGATAAGGAAAGTAGTATTGAAGCAAACAAAAAGTTAATGCAAATATCACTGTTCCACCTTATGATAAGATAAGTAGTATTGAAGCAAACCAAAACTTAAAGCAAATATCAATGTTCCACCTTATGATAAGGAAAGTACTATTGAAGCAAACAAAAAGTTAATGCAAATATCAATGTTCCACCTTATGATAAGGAAAGTACTATTGAAGCAAACAAAAAGTTAATGCAAATATCAATGTTCCACCTTATGATAAGGAAAGTACTATTGAAGCAAACAAAAAGGTAATGCAAATATCACTGTTCCACCTTATGATAAGGAAAGTACTATTGAAGCAAACAAAAACTTAATGCAACTATCACTGTTCCTCCTTATGATATGGAAAGTACTATTGAAGCAAACAAAAAGTTAATGCAAATATCACTGTTCCACCTTATGATAAGGAAAGTACTATTGAAGCAAACAAAAAGTTAATGCAAATATCACTGTTCAACCTTATAATAAGGAAAGTACTATTGAAGCAAACAAAAAGCTAATGCAAATATCACTGTTCCACCTTATGATAAGGAAAGTACTATTGACGCAAACAAAAAATTAATGCAAATATCACTGTTCCACCTTATGATAAGATAAGTAGTATTGAAGCAAACAAAAAGTTAATGCAAATATCACTGTCCACCTTATGATAAGATAAGTAGTATTAAAGCAAACAAAAAGTTAATGCAAATATCACTGTTCCACTTTATGATAAGGAAAGTACTATTGAAGCAAACAAAAAGTTATTGCAAGGAAGCAAACAAAAACTTCATGCAAATATCACTGTTCCACCTTATGATAAGGAAGGTAGTATTGAAGCAAACAAAAAGTTAATGCAAATATCACTGTTCCACCTTATGATAAGGAAAGTAGTATTGAAGCAAACAAAAAGTTAATGCAAATATCACTGTTCCACCTTATGATAAGGAAAGTACTATTGAAGCAAACAAAAAGTTATTGCAAGGAAGCAAACAAAAACTTAATGCAAATATCACTGTTCCACCTTATGATAAGGAAAGTACTATTAAAGCAACAAAAAGTTAATGCAAATATCACTGTTCCACCTTATGATAATTAAAGTACTATTGAAGCAAACAAAAAGTTAATGCAAATATCACTGTTCCACTTTATGATAAGGAAAGTAGTATTGAAGCAAACAAAAAGTTAATGCAAATATCACTGTTCCACCCTATAAGGAAAGTACTATTGAAGCAAACAAAAAGTTATTGCACGGAAGCAAACAAAAACTTAATGCAAATACCACTGTTCCACCTTATGATAAGGAAAGTACTATTGAAGCAACAAAAAGTTAATGCAAATATCACTGTTCCACCTTATGATAATTAAAGTACTATTGAAGCAAACAAAAAGTTAATGCAAATATCGCTGTTCCACTTTATGATAAGGAAAGTAGTATTGAAGCAAACAAAAACTTAATGCAAATATCACTGTTCCACCTTATGATAAGGAAAGTAGTATTGAAGCAAACAAAAAGTTAATGCTAATATCACTGTTCCACCTCATGATAAGGAAAGTAGTATTGAAGCAAACAAAAAGTTAATGCAAATATCACTGTTCCACCTTATGATAAGGAAAGTAGTATTGAAGCAAACAAAAACTTAATGTTAATATCACTGTTTCACCTTATGATAAGATAAGTAGTATTGAAGCAAACCAAAACTTAAAGCAAATATCAATGTTCCACCTTATGATAAGGAAAGTACTATTGAAGCAAACAAAAAGTTAATGCAAATATCAATGTTCCACCTTATGATAAGGAAAGTACTATTGAAGCAAACAAAAAGTTAATGCAAATATCAATGTTCCACCTTATGATAAGGAAAGTACTATTGAAGCAAACAAAAAGGTAATGCAAATATCACTGTTCCACTTAATGATAAGGAAAGTACTATTGAAGCAAACAAAAACTTCATGCAAATATCACTGTTCCACCTTATGATAAGGAAAGTAGTATTGAAGCAAACAAAAAGTTAATGCAAATATCACTGTTCCACTTTATGATAAGGAAAGTACTATTGAAGCAAACAAAAACTTCATGCAAATATCACTGTTCCACCTTATGATAAGGAAAGTACTATTGAAGCAAACAAAAAGGTAATGCAAATATCACTGTTCCACTTCATGATAAGGAAAGTACTATTGAAGCAAACAAAAACTACATGCAAATATCACTGTTCCACCTTATGATAAGGAAAGTAGTATTGAAGCAAACAAAAAGTTAATGCAAATATCACTGTTCCACTTTATGATAAGGAAAGTACTATTGAAGCAAACAAAAACTTCATGCAAATATCACTGTTCCACCTTATAAGGAAAGTACTATTGAAGCAAACAAAAAGGTAATGCAAATATCACTGTTCCACTTTATGATAAGGAAAGTACTATTGAAGCAAACAAAAACTTCATGCAAATATCACTGTTCCACCTTATGATAAGGAAAGTAGTATTGAAGCAAACAAAAAGTTAATGCAAATATCACTGTTCCACTTTATGATAAGGAAAGTACTATTGAAGCAAACAAAAACTTCATGCAAATATCACTGTTCCACCTTATGATAAGGAAAGTACTATTGAAGCAAACAAAAAGGTAATGCAAATATCACTGTTCCACTTTATGATAAGGAAAGTACTATTGAAGCAAACAAAAACTTCATGCAAATATCACTGTTCCACCTTATGATAAGGAAAGTAGTATTGAAGCAAACAAAAACTTAATGTTAATATCACTGTTCCACCTTATGATAAGGAAAGTACTATTGAAGCAAACAAAAAGTTATTGCAAATATCACTGTTCCACCTTATGATAAGGAAAGTACTATTGAAGCAAACAAAAAGTTAATGCAAATATCACTGTTACACCTTATGATAAGGAAAGTACTATTGAAGCAAAAAAAAACTTAATGCAAATATCACTGTTCCACCTTATGATAAGGAAAGTACTATTGAAGCAAACAAAAAGTTATTGCAAATATCACTGTTCCACCTTATGATAAGGAAAGTACTATTGAAGCAAACAAAAAGTTATTGCAAATATCACTGTTCCACCTTATGATAAGGAAAGTACTATTGAAGCAAACAAAAAGTTAATGCAAATATCACTGTTTTACCTTATGATAAGGAAAGTACTATTGAAGCAAACAAAAACTTAATGCAAATATCACTGTTCCACCTTATGATAAGGAAAGTACTATTGAAGCAAACAAAAAGTTATTGCAAATATCACTGTTCCACCTTATGATAAGGAAAGTACTATTGAAGCAAACAAAAAGTTATTGCAAATATCACTGTTCCACCTTATGATAAGGAAAGTACTATTGAAGCAAACAAAAAGTTAATGCAAATATCACTGTTCAACCTTATGATAAGGAAAGTAGTATTGAAGCAAACAAAAACTTAATGTTAATATCACTGTTTCACCTTATGATAAGATAAGTAGTATTGAAGCAAACCAAAACTTAAAGCAAATATCACTGTTCTACCTTATGATAAGATAAGTAGTATTGAAGCAAACAAAAAGTTAATGCAAATATCACTGTTCCACTTTATAAGGAAAGTAGTATTGAAGCAAACAAAAAGTTAATGCAAATATCACTGTTCCACCTTATGATAAGATAAGTAGTATTGAAGCAAACCAAAACTTAAAGCAAATATCAATGTTCCACCTTATGATAAGGAAAGTACTATTGAAGCAAACAAAAAGTTAATGCAAATATCAATGTTCCACCTTATGATAAGGAAAGTACTATTGAAGCAAACAAAAAGTTAATGCAAATATCAATGTTCCACCTTATGATAAGGAAAGTACTATTGAAGCAAACAAAAAGGTAATGCAAATATCACTGTTCCACTTTATGATAAGGAAAGTAGTATTGAAGCAAACAAAAACTTCATGCAAATATCACTGTTCCACTTTATGATAAGGAAAGTAGTATTGAAGCAAACAAAAACTTAATGCAAATATCACTGTTACACCTTATGATAAGGAAAGTACTATTGAAGCAAACAAAAACTTAATGCAAATATCACTGTTCCACCTTATGATAAGGAAAGTACTATTGAAGCAAACAAAAAGTTATTGCAAATATCACTGTTCCACCTTATGATAAGGAAAGTACTATTGAAGCAAACAAAAGCTTAATGCAAATATCACTGTTCCACCTTATGATAAGGAAATTACTATTGAAGCAAACAAAAAGTTATTGCAAATATCACTGTTCCACCTTATGATAAGGAAAGTACTATTGAAGCAAACAAAAAGTTATTGCAAATATCACTGTTCCACCTTATGATAAGGAAAGTACTATTGAAGCAAACAAAAACTTAATGCAAATATCACTGTTCCACCTTATGATAAGGAAAGTACTATTGAAGCAAACAAAAAGTTATTGCAAATATCACTGTTCCACCTTATGATAAGGAAAGTACTATTGAAGCAAACAAAAAGTTATTGCAAATATCACTGTTCCACCTTATGATAAGGAAAGTACTATTGAAGCAAACAAAAGGTTATTGCAAATATCACTGTTCCACCTTATGATAAGGAAAGTACTATTGAAGCAAACAAAAAGTTAATGCAAATATCACTGTTCCACCTTATGATAAGGAAATAACTATTGAAGCAAACAAAAAGCTAATGCAAATATCAATGTTCCACCTTATGATAAGGAAAGTACTATTGAAGCAAACAAAAAGTTATTGCAAATATCACTGTTCCACCTTATGATAAGGAAAGTACTATTGAAGCAAACAAAAAGCTAATGCAAATATCAATGTTCCACCTTATGATAAGGAAAGTACTATTGAAGCAAACAAAAAGGTAATGCAAATATCACTGTTCCACTTTATGATAAGGAAAGTAGTATTGAAGCAAACAAAAACTTCATACAAATATCACTGTTCCACCTTATGATAAGGAAAGTAGTATTGAAGCAAACAAAAACTTAATGCAAATATCACTGTTCCACCTTATGATAAGGAAAGTACTATTGAAGCAAACAAAAAGTTATTGCAAATATCACTGTTCCACCTTATGATAAGGAAAGTACTATTGAAGCAAACAAAAGCTTAATGCAAATATCACTGTTCCACCTTATGATAAGGAAAGTACTATTGAAGCAAACAAAAAGTTATTGCAAATATCACTGTTCCACCTTATGATACGGAAAGTACTATTGAAGCAAACAAAAAGTTATTGCAAATATCACTGTTCCACCTTATGATAAGGAAAGTACTATTGAAGCAAACAAAAAGTTATTGCAAATATCACTGTTCCACCTTATGATAAGGAAAGTACTATTGAAGCAAACAAAAGCTTAATGCAAATATCACTGTTCCACCTTATGATAAGTAAAGTACTATTGAAGCAAACAAAAAGTTATTGCAAATATCACTGTTCCACCTTATGATAAGGAAAATACTATTGAAGCAAACAAAAAGTTATTGCAAATATCACTGTTCCACCTTATGATAAGGAAAGTACTATTGAAGCAAACAAAAACTTAATGCAAATATCACTGTTCCACCTTATGATAAGGAAAGTACTATTGAAGCAAACAAAAAGTTATTGCAAATATCACTGTTCCACCTTATGATAAGGAAAGTACTATTGAAGCAAACAAAAAGTTATTGCAAATATCACTGTTACACCTTATGATAAGGAAAGTACTATTGAAGCAAACAAAAACTTAATGCAAATATCACTGTTCCACCTTATGATAAGGAAAGTACTATTGAAGCAAACAAAAACTTCATGCAAATATCACTGTTCCACCTTATGATAAGGAAAGTACTATTGAAGCAAACAAAAAGTTATTGCAAATATCACTGTTCCACCTTATGATAAGGAAAGTACTATTGAAGCAAACAAAAAGTTAATGCAAATATCACTGTTCCACCTTATGATAAGGAAAGTACTATTGAAGCAAACAAAAAGTTATTGCAAATATCACTGTTACACCTTATGATAAGGAAAGTACTATGAAGCAAACAAAAACTTAATGCAAATATCACTGTTCCACCTTATGATAAGGAAAGTACTATTGAAGCAAACAAAAAGTTATTGCAAATATCACTGTTCCACCTTATGATAAGGAAAGTACTATTGATGCAAACAAAAAGTTATTGCAAATATCACTGTTCCACCTTATGATAAGGAAAGTACTATTGAAGCAAACAAAAAGTTAATGCAAATATCACTGTTCCACATTATGATAAGGAAAGTACTATTGAAGCAAACAAAAAGTTATTACAAATATCACTGTTCCACCTTATGATAAGGAAAGTACTATTGAAGCAAACAAAAAGTTATTGCAAATATCACTGTTCCACCTTATGATAAGGAAAGTACTATTGAAGCAAACAAAAACTTAATGCAAATATCACTGTTCCACTTTATGATAAGGAAAGTACTATTGAAGCAAACAAAAAGTTATTACAAATATCACTGTTCCACCTTATGATAAGGAAAGTACTATTGAAGCAAACAAAAAGTTATTGCAAATATCAATGTTCCACCTTATGATAAGGAAAGTACTATTGAAGCAAACAAAAACTTAATGCAAATATCACTGTTCCACCTTATGATAAGGAAAGTACTATTGAAGCAAACAAAAACTTAATGCAAATATCACTGTTACACCTTATGATAAGGAAAGTACTATTGAAGCAAACAAAAACTTAATGCAAATATCACTGTTCCATCTTATGATAAGGAAAGTACTATTGAAGCAAACAAAAAGTTATTGCAAATATCACTGTTACATCTTATAAGGAAAGTACTATTGAAGCAAACAAAAACTTAATGCAAATATCACTGTTACACCTTATGATAAGGAAAGTACTATTGAAGCAAACAAAAACTTAATGCAAATATCACTGTTCCACCTTATGATAAGGAAAGTACTATTGAAGCAAACAAAAAGTTATTGCAAATATCACTGTTCCACCTTATGATAAGGAAAGTACTATGAAGCAAACAAAAAGCTAATGCAAATATCACTGTTCCACCTTATGATAAGGAAAGTACTATTGAAGCAAACAAAAAGCTAATGCAAATATCACTGTTCCACCTTATGATAAGGAAAGTACTATTGAAGCAAACAAAATGTTATTGCAAGGAAGCAAACAAAAACTTCATGCAAATATGACTGTTCCACCTTATGATAAAGAAAGCACTATTGCAAGCAACCAAAAACTACAATTTGTACTGATGGGACACATCGTTCCTGTAGGATGTTATCTAAAACCTAAAAATTCATACTTGTGAATACATATATTCTCTGGTTGAACTATCTTAAGACAATTACGATAACTTCATAACAAAACCTTGCTGTACATGACCACAATATGAAACACAGACCAACAAATAACTCAAAACAATTCCAAAATGGATGTTAGTACTTTGGAATAAACATGGATAATAACCTTCCATGTTACCTAAATGTATTAGGTAGTCCTAAACAACATAAAACATTGAAACAATATTGAAAAATCATTCTTATACACTCACTCCCCACATACTATGCAAGATTTGTTGTTAATATTTTGTACAACAGGTAAATACTCAATACTTGGTACAGATTGCATGGTGATTTATAGTCATCCTACAGCAGGTACTGCATGATGGAAAATTTATTCTTGAAATGGTAGTGGTTTACATTCATCCATAATTTTCATCCTGTCTTATATAATGCATGATGGGAAGTAAATATAAATGTTATTGGTCCAAATTGCTCCTATTCTTGTTTTTTAAAGAAAACTGTTCTTTGTAATGAGTATGTTATTAGTAACGCTACATATTTCATAACTGAATGACTTTTTCAATGTCCCAGAGCATTGTTCACTGCAGGACCAAGTGAACAAAAGCAAACACACTTAAGACACGCAATATGTTTCCAATCCTAACTTGTAATTTCTATTTAATATTAGTATTTGACATATAATATACTTCTAATCTGTATAGACAATGATGTCTATTGCTATAAAACTCAATAGAATAATTTATTATTATTATTATTAATTATTATTAAAATTATTATTATTATTATTATTATATCATAATACATCTCATTAATTCAACTAATCAAATATGAAAGCTTGATAAACATCCTTCAGTACTCTAATAACGATACTGTAATAGTTTATAAGTACAATTAATAGGAAGTTTCCCATAAAGGCGTGTATTTCTACTGAGACGTATGTTGATTTCTGCACTTTGTTGTAATATTATATACATAGTTCATGTACTGCCAAACGTTTTAATGGTTTCACCTTCCAATTCAAAATATATCTCATTTTTTACTGAAGTTTATTTACTGTTACAAATAAGCTTTAAGTACATAATTATGCATAGCATTCTAACCATCATTTCCCCTCAAATTAATGTGATGTGAGAGTACTATAATATTAATGTTTATAAACGTTCACTGTGACCAACTAAGGTTATGCCCCAAGACGACAACTTAGTTTAGCATGTGGTTTGAGAAAATTTGATTACTGCATGACAAAATAAATAATTACCAGTCAGTTTATCCATGCATTCAAAACTCTCTTTCAAGAAATATAAGTTATCTCATCACTATTCATGTATTACTTTGAAGTTCTATGTGAATGTATTAATTTGCAATATAGATTCAAAGGTTCATTGAACATTCTGTTCCAAGAGGATTCTAAAATTGTATGTGACTACACATACAGTACTCCTAAGCCCAATATTCAAGGATATTATAATTAGAGTTTATTATTAATTAAGCTTTCTACATTTTAAGATTAAAAGGAATATACTTGGTTTTATTGAGAAAATGGTGGCATTTTGGTAAATTCCTGGAACAGACAGAAACACAATGTGATTTCATTTGCCTACAATCTGCATATCACTTTCCTCTGACCTACCTATATGGATATTCATCCTGGGTTGCACAAAACCTCCTGTGTACGGTTTAATAACCAAAATATATAGTAGCTGGCCATATAGCTTGCTGGAGAAATCTACCACAGAAAGTGCAGTAATTGTTACCACAAACTGCAACTACGGAAAATATAAATATCTACTTATTTTAAAATAGGTAGATGCTTTTCTTGGCATCATTAAATTCAACAAAAATGTTTACATTGTTGTATCACTGTAAAATTTAAAAAAATAAATAATTAGGGCCAATAGCTTTTACATTTACTTACAGTGTGGTAAGTGAATATTGAAATACCTGTTGGCTCCTGGTCCTCCACCTCTAGTGGACACAACAACTGGAAGTATCATCTGAGTAAAACAGCACTTAGCCAGTGGAATGTAATTTGAGGTACTAACCTTCCAGGGGCTGCCATGTCCAAATCAAAAGGGTTATGGTAACCCACTGCAGCATGATGAATCAGCAACAGAATGTTTGCATACAGTGGTTTGGAGGTCTACCACCTGCGGCTGTTAAAATCTGTCATATTGGCTGCTATTGTACATATCTGCAGCTCCATTGTTGTTTTTTTTGTTTTCAATCGTTTTAATGTTGGCTTCCACAACAGATTACTAAATTTAGAACTGTGGAAGAGAATTTGTTAGCAACAAAAAGATAATAAAATGAAAATAATATACTATTTCTAATAATAAGTAAATAAAACTATAAGTTAACAGAATAATTTCATTACAATGGAAAGTTAGTTACTTTTTCGAAAATATTACGTATTACCGGGTATTTCTACTTACCAATGCTTTCGTTTACTTTCCTCTCCATAGCTGTAACCTTCAAAATCTTTGGTTACTCTCATTATAAATTGCAGAAAACAACTGTGAACACTGTTAACAAACTATGAGAAACTGCGCGATTGGTGTAATTATTGAAGTACTAACTTGAGAGGATGTTTTAACCTCCGCAGAAGCATGGTAAAATGAATACATGCTACTTGGGAGTAATGAACGCTGGGTTAATTTTACTCTAGAGTTACTATTCTAGACATTACTCTCGGTTGGTGAAGCCGGCCCTAAGAATACTATCATAACACATGGAATAGCAACATGGGGAAATAGTAGTGGCATTAAAGCAATAAATGCAGAGGGAAAAATGATTAAGGAAATTAAAACTTATCTTGTCAAACTATTCAGTAGAAGAGTATAAAACAAGAATTATTGCATATGTTTTGGTGTAAGTAAAGTTTTGATAAACCTTTGTAAAAATATGTTTTACGACCTGTACGTTTTGTTGGTAATCTCTTTTACACGGGTGAATAAATCTAAATCTAAAAAAAAACATCAGCTGTAAATAATGGTTTAAAAAACTTAAAATGCTGGCACTGCCCTGCATATACGAGGTGCGATCAAAAAGTTTCCGGAATAGCTTCACAAGAATTTTGCCACTGAGCTGTCCCTAATTCTTACCCAGGCTGTACATGCAGTGCTCCCTCCTCAAAACACTGAGAAGTCATGTGAGATAGAAGCTGCATGTTTTGCACCTGCTGTGATTTTTCTATCTAGTGAAAATGCTAGATTAAAAAGAACAAAAATCAAATTTTGCTTCAAACTGCATTAGAAGCCTATGAAATGTTAATAACAGTTTATGGAGAGGAAGCAATGCAAAGCTCAGCAAAATTTAAAAGTTGTGTGATGCAGATCATTCAGAGCAAACTTCTTCCAGGAAAACTCAAAAATATTAATCAGGTGAGGGAAATGATAGGCAAGAAGAGAAATTTCTGATTCATTAGGACTCAACTTTGTAAGTATTCAAAGCTTTAAAAGATGATTTATACACGAGAAGAATTGCCCCAAATGACCAAAAGGAAAGCCATGCGATTGCCTGTACAGATGTTAAAGAACAGCTTCAAAATGACCCACAGTCATTACTAGTGATGAAACATGGATACAATCCAGAAATGAAGCAACAATCTTTGCAATGGAAGAGTCCTTCATCTCCAGCCCCAACAAGGCAAGACAAGTTCGATCCAATGTCATTGTTTCTTTTTTTTGGGGGGGGGCAGCATTAAAGGAATTTGTACCACTGGGACAAACAAAGAATCAAGTGTTCTACAAACTACTGTTGCAAAAATTAAGGCAGAGTGTGTGATGTAAACAGCCGGAGAAATCATGACAATGCACATGCACACAATGTCTGTCAATCTGCGTGGCAAGTGCAGAACAGACAAATGAAAGTGTTGTGTTGTTTATGGCCGGAAACTTTTTGATCACACCTCGTACATCTATGAAATTTTTATTCAAATGCAAACATAGACAATTTTAAGAAAAGCTCTGAAATCCATGATCATAACACAGGGAAAGATGACACCCACATGTTACCTTTCATAGGCTCACACCGATGTAGAAATTAAATTTGGAAAATTCAAAAGGAACCTAAACAAATGTGAATCATCGAGGAGTGCTTATAGGATACAAATATGTACATTTTATTAAAGAATGTGTGCGTGTGTATTGGGGGAGGGCAGATTGTATGTAGTAGCAAATTGAAAGAATTAAGCTTATTATGCAAAATTATATTGAACACATCCAATCCCTGTACATGATGTAACCAGACAAATTGAATTAAACATTAGTGTGAGGAAACTACAAAGGTATTCTGATTTTGTTTGCATGTTCTGTGAAGGGAAGCTCCACGATCCAAGCAATATTCTAAACAACGTAAAACTTAAAACTGAGTGTTGATTAATCACACAACAAGATGCACTGAAGCTGTTAAAAGTTAAAATAAAATTCACTTTAGAAGCAGAAAAAGATGAGCAATTGCCATTTCAGAACTAAAATCATAAAAACTGCAGACAGACAATTACATCAACCCAACATCTCACAATCAGGCAGTTTGCAATAGTTTAATAAACATACTACTTTCAACACACAGCATAGTACAATAAAACAATTGAAATTGCAGAAATCTCTGAAAGTAAACAACCACACTCAATAAAACACAACAGAGGAGGATAACCTTTAAAAAATTCACATATCTTCATCCGTGGATGTTTCCAGCTAAAAAAAAAACTCTTGATATGACTTTCTCTACTCACTCTTACAAAAGCTTATTGTTTTGTGTACCTCTTGTTAATACACACAAACTTTCATTACACATCTTGCACATATAATAAGCTAAAGCAATACTGAAATCTAAAAACTGAAAAACTGAAAAATAAAACAAGAGCGATTTGCAGTTGGTAAAAGTATAAAGTATCTAAAAATTCAAACCACTAACAAAGAATATTTCAGAAATAGTTACAACAAAAAATGTTATCTGACATAAATTGTGTGCTTTGAACAGATTTTAATTTTTTGTGTAGTAATCTCTTATGGTTTATCAGTTATACAACAATCATACTGAATGAAGACGACTTAGCAGACTATTCAAGGTATACGTTCTATTTGTGATGAAAATAAAAAATAACAAAAGTTTTCCATGTGAATGGTAGTTTGGGGTGAGGAGATTTTCTTCAAAATCTTCGTGCTGCATCGTTGGAAGCTCCTGAGTTTAAATACCAAGTTTCATAGTGTCGCGGTAATCTCATGTTATCTTATTTGCTGAGCGCCTGTTATTGTTTCATTATTTTGAATTTTGGGTTCATTGTCCTCCGGCTAGCTATTATTACAGGTCGAGCAAATCTCTTAAACAGGGTGTGTAAATGGAAAGGAGTTGTTACTAAAAGTTAACACTGATAAAAGAATTTATTTTTACACTTTTATTGCCTTCACACTTTATTCATTTCACATAATTACTCTTGATACATGCCCGACTGAAACTGTTGTATTTTCGAATTATCACTTATTTGCCGCACACTATTAATTCGCGTATTTCACATCTTTTAACTAACTTTATGACACGAGAGATTCTGTAGAATTGTGCGACGTTTGCCTTGTGAATTATTGTGTAGAACTGTGCGACGTATAACCCGCGAATGATTCTGTTGGACTGAACGTTACCCGTCTCTGGCTTTAGCTTTTTATACTCCCTCACCCCGATATGCCTAAACATTATAACAGAGCTGCTATTGGTTAATAAAACACACCAACATTAGCGTCTATTTTTATATCCAATCAAAATTACGAACACATATGCTCTAGGGAAGATATTCCCTCCATTTCTACAGAAAAGCGCGCTACTCTGACGTCATTTGTTTGTCTCTTCTAATTGATAAACAACTCACCCCCTCGCTCATTGTTACCCGCTCCTATTGTCAGTTTCAGTGAGGCTGTGTAAACTTATTTCCTAACAATGCTTATAATTAACAAACATCTCAAATCATTGTCATACAATAATGCTAATTTACATTACAGTCACTCTGGCATTCACAGTGTTGTGATATAAAATACTGCCACATATGCCCCACTAGAAACATAATTATAAATATTTACAACTTTTTTTAGAAATTTTATAATTGGGTTTTTAGTCTCCTAAATCTTGTAGCACACGGTATTTATCACTTGCACTTAACACTGCACATGCATTTAACACACGTTTTGCCTTTTTCTCGCCACTATTCACTGGCTCGGGTCTAGTGTGTTTATATACATACATCTGACATTACAATTTTTTTTATAGCAAATGCTGTACCCTGAAATATTTAGGTCACTGTTACAAAATGGTTATACTTTCTTAGATTATTGACATAGAAATTTATACACTCAAGATTTTTAACCTGGTTCATTTTGTAATTATTAAACATATTTACCAAAATATTCATCCTCTACACAAATATATTTACATCACTTAATTCTAGTCATAATTTCACATTATCTGTGTGCTATATAAGTGTTTTGCTTTAATTATGTTTACCCCTTTTTTTTATTGTTTTGTGCTTTATATTCACAATACTCTTGGAATTTTATCTACATACTTTTACTTTAATATGACATTAAGTTTTCATTATTACATGCTTCATTTCAAATGCTGTTACAGTTTACTAAGAAAATGTTCTTTTTCCCCTTTAAACATTTATTTTTGTCTTGAATTTATTTCTCCTTTCTTATGACATATATACATAGTTAACCCTCTTGCATTCCAATACTTTATTCTGCAGTTCAGCTTTACTTATCCTGAATCTACTTTTCATAATCTTGGTCTTCTGTTTCATCTTTATCCACAATGTTGTATGGTTTCAGCATTTCAATATGGAACTTTCCAATGGCTTTTTGGGTTGCTGGGTTACATAATTCATGTGTGTTTGTTCCATATATTTCAACAACTTTATATGGTCCATGATAATTTAGAAACATTCGCCAATAAAGTTTATTTGCCTTATCAGACAATTTCTTAGTTTTAACCAAAACTAAATCTCCTATTTTGATCTTCCATTCCTTTCTTTTCTTTTCTTCATGTTTCCTTTTTTTGTTTATGGTTTTTTTTTTCATCCTTTCGAATCTCTTCTTCTGTTTGTGGTATCGAGTGCTCATCTGTAATGGCTTCTGGAATTTTCTTACATATTGTATTTATCTTCCTTCCTAATTTAAGTTCACATGGTTTGTATCCCATCATATTGTTTACTGTTTCGTTGAGTAGATTCTGAACGAAATTCACGTATCCATACCATTGTGTTTGTTTTCGATTACACAGCACCCTTAGGTAATTCGAAATTTCCTTAATTTTTTTATGATAAACCAGAAGTATTATTTATAGTGATGTTATGTAACATTTAGCATTTTTTGAGTTGGAAAATGTAAATTCCCATCACATATGTGCGCTAGATGTTATCGCAGGAGCGCTTTCGAGAGATGTTTCTCTCATCTTCAGCTGAGAATCCAACTGACAGATCTCTCTCTCCCCTCTCCCCAAAAAACTTTTCATTAAATGTTATTTCTGCCCTCTGTTGGGAAACCTTGGAACCTAAAGTTGTTGCTGCCCTCTGTGTTGTCTGTTGGTCACTCATCATGCTTCTTTCTTCTCTCTTGTGATGTAATTGGTCTGCATTCTGTTGAAAAGTCTTGAAAACACTTGATCTTGAATTTGCTGCCATCTGTGGAGAACCTTGGGAACTTCTATTTTTTCTCTTGTTATTTAAATGGATCAACTGCATTAAGTGGTCTGTCGGTGGTATCTCAAAATTCAAAACATTCTCAATGTTGAAGTGAATGAAGATCTTTTCCCATATTTCCAAATGTGATGGTATCTGAATAAATTTGAGTAGTTTTATCTCTTGTCCAATCTCATGGTTGCTATTCCAAAAATGATTAGCTACAGCTGATCTGTCTGTTTGTTTCAATTTTATGTTTCTTTGATGTTCACTTAATCTAATTTTTAAATTTCTTTTAGTTCTTCCTATGTATAAGCCTTGACAGTCTTGACATGATATCTGATAAATTCCTGATTTTTTTAATTTGTCAGTTGTATTACTTAAAGGTGTATTTAGCATATTTTTCAAACTGAAAGTATTCTGAGGTGCTAATTGAATTTGGTATTTTCTGAATAACTTTTCAAACTTTTTGAACATGACTGGATGATATGTGAACCTCTTATATATCACATCCTTTTTATTTGGGTTTTGTAAAGTGCTACTACTATGTAAGTTTTGTTTCTTTTTATATTTAGTAAGTAAGTTGTTAATAAGTTGAGGTTTAAAACCATTTTCAATGGCTACATTTTTTATATAATTTAACTCCATAATGTACTCTTCTTTGTCTAAAGGTACCCTCATCAATCTATAAATAAAACTTCTAAACACACCATGTTGATGTGACACAGGGTTGTAGAAATTATTTTTAATGTAATTATCCACATGCGTTGGTTCCTATAAATGCCAAATTTAAGACAGTTTTCTTTTCTTTTTACAAGTATATCCAGAAATGGTAGAGAGTTATTACTTTCAATTTCCATGGTAAATTTAATGTGTATATCTTGTTCATTTAAAATATCCAGTGATGAATTCATGTAATTTTGAGGTACCACTGCAAAAATATCATCTACATATCTATACCATATTTTAAAAATATGTGGATGTGAAGAGGCGACAGTTTTTTCCAAAGAGCTCATATAGAGGTCAGCCAGTAAAGGAGATAAAGGATTACCCATTGCTAAGCCATGTGTCTGCCTGTAAAAGTTCTTATTGAAGGAAAAATAATTCTGATGGATACAACTAATTGTAAGTGCAATCATCTCTTGGATGTAGTTATCCTGTAAATTCAATGATTCCATCCAATTTCTTAACAAATCTGGTATATTATCTGTAGGCACATTTGTAAAAAGTGATGTTACATCAAAGGATACCAACATATCTTCTTTATTAATTGTATAATTCTGAATATGATTAATTAATTCTGTTGATTTTTTAATACTTAATGATGGAAACTTTTCCAAAGAAGTATATTCCTTTGTTAGCCATTTAGCTAAATTGTAGCTGGGTGAGCCTATATTATTAATTATAGGTCTCATACTATTATCTGTTTTATGAGTTTTTGGCAAACAATATATTTTTGACACGGTAGGGTTATTAGATTTGAGCTGTCGCTTCTTCTCAATTGAGAATATAGTTGCATTGGATATCACTTGGTTCACCTGCTTTATGCATAAATTCAAAGGATTTTTATTAATTATTTCATAGTCATCTTTTTTTAAAAATTCATTAACTCTGTTATGGTAATCGTCACTATTTAAAATTACTATTTGGTTTCCTTTATCTGCCTTCAGATATACTACTGGTTTTTCATTAAGTTTCTTTATGGTTTTTTTTATGGAAATTCTTATTTATAGTGAAGTCCATCTCTCTTATAATTTCTGTGCTTTGTAGTTTGAGACTGCTAGCTAAAGCTGAAGTTAAGCCCTGAGTGGCTATCTCTGTATCAGCTATATAATCTTGGATATTATTAGAGAAGGTGATACATGTTTTAAATCCTTTTTCTAATAAATGCAGTTCTTCAAAAGTCATAGTTTGATCCGACTGATTAACAACAGATTTCAATTTATTAACATTCTTAGATTTATTATGGTTTGCATATGATAACTGTGTTTCTTTCAAATATTGAAATTTCTTCTTTAATATATAGTTTTTGTTATGCATGTAATACTGTAAGTGGGAATAACATCTATCTTCAAAATCTTCCCATACTTGTTGAACCAAGGTTTTAGTTAAGAACAAATGCAATTCATAAAGTCTTAATTGAATACCGTTTACATTGCTATAGTGTTTCATGATTTCGGTTTTCAAAATGGTTCTTTCTGCCATTCTTTGATGTCGGCCATTACCGGTATTTTTAATATATTTCTTAACAAAGCAAGGTACTACCATATATATAAGACACAGTTTAATAAACTTGATACTAGCAAGCAAGCTTCTTCTTTTACATTGTAGTTTTACGTAAGTTTTTAGGTTAACTTTTTGTTCTTCTAAGTAAACGTTAAAGTATGACAATCGTACCTGTTGTTCCATGTTGGAGAATCTCAAGTAGTCGGATGTACCCACTTCTCTGGCTTGAAGGCCTAATACATTTTATGATAAACCAGAAGTATTATTTATAGTGATGTTATGTAACATTTAAAATTTTTTGAGTTGGAAAATGTAAATTCCCATCACATATGTGCGCTAGATGTTATCGCAGGAGCGCTTTCGAGAGATGTTTCTCTCATCTTCAGCTGAGAATCCAACTGACGGATCTCCCTCTCCCCTCTCCCCAAGAAACTTTTCATTAAATGTTATTTCTGCCCTCTGTTGGGAAACCTTGGAACCTAATGTTGTTGCTGCCCTCTGTGTTGTCTGTTGGTCACTCATCATGCTTCTTTCTTCTCTCTTGTGATGTAATTGGTCTGCATTCTGTTGAAAAGTCTTGAAAACACTTGATCTTGAATTTGCTGCCATCTGTGGAGAACCTTGGGAACTTCTATTTTTTCTCTTGTTATTTAAATGGATCAACTGCATTAAGTGGTCTGTCGGTGGTATCTCAAAATCTCAAAATATATATGGTAGTACCTTGCTTTGTTAAGAAATATATTAAAAATACCGGTAATGGCCGACATCAAAGAATGGCAGAAAGAACCATTTTGAAAACCGAAATCATGAAACACTATAGCAATGTAAACGGTATTCAATTAAGACTTTATGAATTGCATTTGTTCTTAACTAAAACCTTGGTTCAACAAGTATGGGAAGATTTTGAAGATAGATGTTATTCCCACTTACAGTATTACATGCATAACAAAAACTATATATTAAAGAAGAAATTTCAATATTTGAAAGAAACACAGTTATCATATGCAAACCATAATAAATCTAAGAATGTTAATAAATTGAAATCTGTTGTTAATCAGTCGGATCAAACTATGACTTTTGAAGAACTGCATTTATTAGAAAAAGGATTTAAAACATGTATCACCTTCTCTAATAATATCCAAGATTATATAGCTGATACAGAGATAGCCACTCAGGGCTTAACTTCAGCTTTAGCTAGCAGTCTCAAACTACAAAGCACAGAAATTATAAGAGAGATGGACTTCACTATAAATAAGAATTTCCATAAAAAAACCATAAAGAAACTTAATGAAAAACCAGTAGTATATCTGAAGGCAGATAAAGGAAACCAAATAGTAATTTTAAATAGTGACGATTACCATAACAGAGTTAATGAATTTTTAAAAAAAGATGACTATGAAATAATTAATAAAAATCCTTTGAATTTATGCATAAAACAGGTGAACCAAGTGATATCCAATGCAATTATATTCTCAATTGAGAAGAAGCGACAGCTCAAATCTAATAACCCTACCTTGTCAAAAATATATTGTTTGCCAAAAACTCATAAAACAGATAATAGTATGAGACCTATAATTAATAATATAGGCTCACCCAGTTACAATTTAGCTAAATGTCTAACAAAGGAATATACTTCTTTGGAAAAGTTTCCATCATTAAGTATTAAAAATTCAACAGAATTAATTAATCATATTCAGAATTATACAATTAATAAAGAAGATATGTTGGTATTCTTTGATGTAACATCACTTTTTACAAATGTGCCTACAGATAATATACCAGATTTGTTAAGAAATTGGATGGAATCATTGAATTTACAGGATAACTACATCCAAGAGATGATTGCACTTACAATTAGTTGTATCCATCAGAATTATTTTTCCTTCAATAAGAACTTTTACAGGCAGACACTTGGCTTAGCAATGGGTAATCCTTTATCTCCTTTACTGGCTGACCTCTATATGAGCTCTTTGGAAAAAACTGTCGCCTCTTCACATCCACATATTTTTAAAATATGGTATAGATATGTAGATGATATTTTCGCAGTGGTACCTCAAAATTACATGAATTCATCACTGGATATTTTAAATGAACAAGATATACACATTAAATTTACCATGGAAATTGAAAGTAATAACTCTCTACCATTTCTGGATATACTTGTAAAAAGAAAAGAAAACTGTCTTAAATTTGGCATTTATAGGAAACCAACGCATGTGGATAATTACATTAAAAATAATTTCTACAACCCTGTGTCACATCAACATGCTGTGTTCAGAAGTTTGATTTATAGATTGATGAGGGTACCTTTAGACAAAGAAGAGTACATTATGGAGTTAAATTATATAAAAAATGTAGCCATTGAAAATGGTTTTAAACCTCAACTTATTAACAACTTACTTACTAAATATAAAAAGAAACAAAACTTACATAGTAGTAGCACTTTACAAAACCCAAATAAAAAGGATGTGATATATAAGAGGTTCACATATCATCCAGTCATGTTCAAAAAGTTTGAAAAGTTATTCAGAAAATACCAAATTCAATTAGCACCTCAGAATGCTTTCAGTTTGAAAAATATGCTAAATACACCTTTAAGTAATACAACTGACAAATTAAAAAAATCAGGAATTTATCAGATATCATGTCAAGACTGTCAAGGCTTATACATAGGAAGAACTAAAAGAAATTTAAAAATTAGATTAAGTGAACATCAAAGAAACATAAAATTGAAACAAACAGACAGATCAGCTGTAGCTAATCATTTTTGGAATAGCAACCATGAGATTGGACAAGAGATAAAACTACTCAAATTTATTCAGATACCATCACATTTGGAAATATGGGAAAAGATCTTCATTCACTTCAACATTGAGAATGTTTTGAATTTTGAGATACCACCGACAGACCACTTAATGCAGTTGATCCATTTAAATAACAAGAGAAAAAATAGAAGTTCCCAAGGTTCTCCACAGATGGCAGCAAATTCAAGATCAAGTGTTTT
Organism: Deroplatys truncata; assembly: GCA_030765065.1. NCBI lineage: Eukaryota > Metazoa > Arthropoda > Insecta > Mantodea > Mantidae > Deroplatys > Deroplatys truncata. The sequence continues at coordinate 751,669 of CM060975.1, forward strand.
CAAGACTTTTCAACAGAATGCAGACCAATTACATCACAAGAGAGAAGAAAGAAGCATGATGAGTGACCAACAGACAACACAGAGGGCAGCAACAACTTTAGGTTCCAAGGTTTCCCAACAGAGGGCAGAAATAACATTTAATGAAAAGTTTCTTGGGGAGAGGGGAGAGGGAGATCCGTCAGTTGGATTCTCAGCTGAAGATGAGAGAAACATCTCTCGAAAGCGCTCCTGCGATAACATCTAGCGCACATATGTGATGGGAATTTACATTTTCCAACTCAAAAAATTTTAAATTTCCTTAATTTCCCTCTCCACTGGGTTGGAGTTTGGTCTGTATCTTGACGAAAAATATTGTTTAATGCCATTTTCTTTCAGTCCCTCCATAAATTTTTCTCCTGTGAAGGACGAAGCATTATCGCTCAATACGGATTGGATTGGTCCTTCCTCTATCACATATGACTTGAGTAGCCTATTAAAACATGCTAAACTTGTAGGTTTTCTCAAAGGGTAAATTCTTACATATTTGCTGAATATATCATAACAGACAAATATATTTTAAAATAGAGAGTTGAGGGTTGTTACACTACATCACTATGATATTCTTACTTGAACGCGTTTCGGGAGACGGCTTGTCCCCATCGTCAGCATTCTCTCTCAACTGAGAGAGAATGCTGACGATGGGGACAAGCCGTCTCCCGAAACGCGTTCAAGTAAGAATATCATAGTGATGTAGTGTAACAACCCTCAACTCTCTATTTTAAATTATTACACATCACTGTTACAAGCTTCTAAATCTTCAAAAATTGAGACAAATATATATTTATTTAAAGGTGAGTCGGAATTGTAACACTAACATCACTTAAGTTTACTCACTTAACATGTTTCGGGAAACCGTTGTTCCCATCATCAGAAGGTTAACTCGTCGACTGGCCCGTGTTGTTGGTGTTTCCGTTTTTTGGACTGGATCCTGTGGTGGCATCTTGTGGCGGAGAAATGTACTTCCAGAGAGGATTTGGTGGCGGCAAATCAAAATTCATTAGATATGTGTTGTGTTTTAGAATGGTGATCTTCTCCCATGCATCTAATTCGGCTGCAAATTTGGCTGGTTTGACTAATGTAATATTGGGTTTGATGTTGTGGTTAGTGATCCAAAAATGGTGTGAAACTGCAGATTTGTCCATTTGTTTGTATTTAATACATCTCATGTGCTCCTTTAGCCTAGTTTCTAAGTTTCTTTTTGTCTTACCAATGTATACTTTATTGCAATCTGAACAATTGATTTTATAGATTCCAGCTTTTTTGTCTTGTGGAATGGGGTCTTTTAACTTGTTACAAAGTAATTTCTCTATGTTAAATTTGTTCTGTGGAGCTAGGCTGATGTTATGTTTCATGAAAATCTTCTTAAATTTGTGAAATGTTCTTGGGTGGTATGTGAATTTCTTGAACTTTAGTTCTTTATCTTGCTGGCTGAGATTAGTTGTGTTTCTGATGTGCATCTGTCGTTTGAATTTTGCAATTTTTTTGTCAATAGTTGCTTTGTTGTACCCATTATGTATTGCTGTGTCTACTATATGCTGGTATTCTAACTGGTATTCTTTTTTATTTAAGGGGGTATATACCAGTCTATGTGTTAGGCTGTTTAGTACTGCATGTTTGTGTGTGGTTGGATTGAAACTCTTATTTTTTATGTAATTAGTAGAGTGTGTTGGCTTCCTGTATATGCCAAAGGTTAGGTTCTTTTGTTCTCTGATGATTTTTAGGTCTAAAAATGGTAGCATGCCTTCTTTTTCTATTTCTATGGTGAATTTTATTGATTGGTTCTGTAGGTTTAGTAAGGCTAAGGAGTCTTGTATGAACCTATTAGGGACAACAGCGAAGATGTCGTCAACATATCTGTGCCAAACTTTAAACATGTATGGAAAGGAAGTTGTTATGTGTATTTCTAAGTAGCTCATAAATAAATCTGCCAAGAAGGGTGAAAGTGGGTTGCCCATGGTTAGACCAGTTGGTTGTTGATAGAACTTCTTATTGAAACTAAAACAATTTTGTCCAATGCATAAATTGGTAAGTTGTATGAGGTCTTCTATTTCTTCTTCAAGTAGGTTAGTCTGCTGTAGCCATTTCTTTAATTGACGCAGGAGTTGATCTGTAGGGACACTTGGAAATAGTGCAGTGACATCAAAGGAAACTAATCTGTCTTCTGGTTCGAGTTCCAGGGATTTTATCTTCTGTATTAAATCTTCTGAATTCATTATGTTTTTGCTGTTGAATTTTGGTAGTGAAGAGAATCTCTGTACTAACCATTTTGCCAGTTTGTAGGTAGGAGAATCAATATTGCTGACGATTGGTCTCATCTTATTACCCGGTTTGTGTATTTTAGGTAGAGCATACATTCTTGGTAAAATGGGGTGGTCTGGTTTTAATCTAGATTTATCAATGTCTGTTATAGTTTTGCTTTCCTGGATGGTTTGATTGAAGGCTTTTAAATGTGATTTTAATGGGTCTTCTTGAATTTGTATGTAATTTTCTTGTTGCAGCATATTTTCTACTCTGGTAATATAATCATCTTTTTGAAGTACAACTAGCTTATTTCCCTTGTCAGCTTTTGTATATACTACTGGTTTTGATTTTAATGTTTTGATCACATGTTTGGTTGGGAAATTGTTATGTTTAACTGCTTGTATTTCTTGGAGAACTATTTCACATTCTTTTTTTATAGTGGTTTTACTATTTTCATTTAGGTTGTAAGTAGCAATCTCAATGTCTGCGACTATTTCATCGGTTGTTTTTGTGTAGCCAACACATGTTTTTAGGCCAAGGTTTAATACCGATAATTCTGCTTTGGTGAAAGTTTCATTTGAAAGATTAATTACGTCAGAGTATGGCGTCGTTTTTTCATTTTTTAGGTTAGGTTTATATGAATGTTGCTTCCGGCGTAGTAGGTCTAGTTTTTTCTTTAATTTCAGCGTTTTTGTTTTCATCCTGTAGCTAAGAATAGTGAGGAATTTTGATTGCATGTTTTGCCAAAGTGGATAGCCGAGTGTGTCCGTTAATTTAAGGCGAAGAGCATATAATTCCAGTTCCAATTTTTGTAATTTTGCGTAGTGGTTGTTTCTCTCAATTATTATTACTTTTTTATCGGCTGATGTTTGGTGTTTGCTGTTTTTGTCGTATTTTACAATTCTCCTTACAAACTTTGGTGTGACTTTGTTTTGTATGCATAGGTTTAAAAAACGGATGTCCGCAAATGTGTTTTTTCTTTTTTCTTCAATTTTTTGGTATCTTTTGATGTCACTTTTTATTCCACTGAAATCTGTATTGAAATTTAGGGTTTCTAATCTTACCTTGTTTTCTGCCATGACTTGTATCTTTTTTAACGTGGTGGCCAATTATAACTTTTGCTTCTTGTGACTTGTTGGTCTTATTGATATTGTAATGAAAAGAAGCTAGAAACAGTGATGTGTATTGAATTTATTTAAAGGTGAGTCGGAATTGTAACACTAACATCACTTAAGTTTACTCACTTAACATGTTTCGGGAAACCGTTGTTCCCATCATCAGAAGGTTAACTCGTCGACTGGCCCGTGTTGTTGGTGTTTCCATTTTTTGGACTGGATCCTGTGGTGGCATCTTGTGGCGGAGAAATGTACTTCCAGAGAGGATTTGGTGGCGGCAAATCAAAATTCATTAGATATGTGTTGTGTTTTAGAATGGTGATCTTCTCCCATGCATCTAATTCGGCTGCAAATTTGGCTGGTTTGACTAATGTAATATTGGGTTTGATGTTGTGGTTAGTGATCCAAAAATGGTGTGAAACTGCAGATTTGTCCATTTGTTTGTATTTAATACATCTCATGTGCTCCTTTAGCCTAGTTTCTAAGTTTCTTTTTGTCTTACCAATGTATACTTTATTGCAATCTGAACAATTGATTTTATAGATTCCAGCTTTTTTGTCTTGTGGAATGGGGTCTTTTAACTTGTTACAAAGTAATTTCTCTATGTTAAATTTGTTCTGTGGAGCTAGGCTGATGTTATGTTTCATGAAAATCTTCTTAAATTTGTGAAATGTTCTTGGGTGGTATGTGAATTTCTTGAACTTTAGTTCTTTATCTTGCTGGCTGAGATTAGTTGTGTTTCTGATGTGCATCTGTCGTTTGAATTTTGCAATTTTTTTGTCAATAGTTGCTTTGTTGTACCCATTATGTATTGCTGTGTCTACTATATGCTGGTATTCTAACTGGTATTCTTTTTTATTTAAGGGGGTATATACCTGTCTATGTGTTAGGCTGTTTAGTACTGCATGTTTGTGTGTGGTTGGATTGAAACTCTTATTTTTTATGTAATTAGTAGAGTGTGTTGGCTTCCTGTATATGCCAAAGGTTAGGTTCTTTTGTTCTCTGATGATTTTTAGGTCTAAAAATGGTAGCATGCCTTCTTTTTCTATTTCTATGGTGAATTTTATTGATTGGTTCTGTAGGTTTAGTAAGGCTAAGGAGTCTTGTATGAACCTATTAGGGACAACAGCGAAGATGTCGTCAACATATCTGTACCAAACTTTAAACATGTATGGAAAGGAAGTTATGTGTATTTCTAAGTAGCTCATAAATAAATCTACCAAAATTCAACAGCAAAAACATAATGAATTCAGAAGATTTAATACAGAAGATAAAATCCCTGGAACTCGAACCAGAAGACAGATTAGTTTCCTTTGATGTCACTGCACTATTTCCAAGTGTCCCTACAGATCAACTCCTGCGTCAATTAAAGAAATGGCTACAGCAGACTAACCTACTTGAAGAAGAAATAGAAGACCTCATACAGCTTACCAATTTATGCATTGGACAAAATTGTTTTAGTTTCAATAAGAAGTTCTATCAACAACCAACTGGTCTAACCATGGGCAACCCACTTTCACCCTTCTTGGCAGATTTATTTATGAGCTACTTAGAAATACACATAACAACTTCCTTTCCATACATGTTTAAAGTTTGGCACAGATATGTTGACGACATCTTCGCTGTTGTCCCTAATAGGTTCATACAAGACTCCTTAGCCTTACTAAACCTACAGAACCAATCAATAAAATTCACCATAGAAATAGAAAAAGAAGGCATGCTACCATTTTTAGACCTAAAAATCATCAGAGAACAAAAGAACCTAACCTTTGGCATATACAGGAAGCCAACACACTCTACTAATTACATAAAAAATAAGAGTTTCAATCCAACCACACACAAACATGCAGTACTAAACAGCCTAACACATAGACTGGTATATACCCCCTTAAATAAAAAAGAATACCAGTTAGAATACCAGCATATAGTAGACACAGCAATACATAATGGGTACAACAAAGCAACTATTGACAAAAAAATTGCAAAATTCAAACGACAGATGCACATCAGAAACACAACTAATCTCAGCCAGCAAGATAAAGAACTAAAGTTCAAGAAATTCACATACCACCCAAGAACATTTCACAAATTTAAGAAGATTTTCATGAAACATAACATCAGCCTAGCTCCACAGAACAAATTTAACATAGAGAAATTACTTTGTAACAAGTTAAAAGACCCCATTCCACAAGACAAAAAAGCTGGAATCTATAAAATCAATTGTTCAGATTGCAATAAAGTATACAATGGTAAGACAAAAAGAAACTTAGAAACTAGGCTAAAGGAGCACATGAGATGTATTAAATACAAACAAATGGACAAATCTGCAGTTTCACACCATTTTTGGATCACTAACCACAACATCAAACCCAATATTACATTAGTCAAACCAGCCAAATTTGCAGCCGAATTAGATGCATGGGAGAAGATCACCATTCTAAAACACAACACATATCTAATGAATTTTGATTTGCCGCCACCAAATCCTCTCTGGAAGTACATTTCTCCGCCACAAGATGCCACCACAGGATCCAGTCCAAAAAACGGAAACACCAACAACACGGGCCAGTCGACGAGTTAACCTTCTGATGATGGGAACAACGGTTTCCCGAAACATGTTAAGTGAGTAAACTTAAGTGATGTTAGTGTTACAATTCCGACTCATCTTTAAATAAATTCAATACACATCACTGTTTCTAGCTTCTTTTCATTACAATATCAATAAGACCAACAAGTCACAAGAAGCAAAAGTTATAATTGGCCACCACGTTAAAAAAGATACAAGTCATGGCAGAAAACAAGGTAAGATTAGAAACCCTAAATTTCAATACAGATTTCAGTGGAATAAAAAGTGACATCAAAAGATACCAAAAAATTGAAGAAAAAAGAAAAAACACATTTGCGGACATCCGTTTTTTAAACCTATGCATACAAAACAAAGTCACACCAAAGTTTGTAAGGAGAATTGTAAAATACGACAAAAACAGCAAACACCAAACATCAGCCGATAAAAAAGTAATAATAATTGAGAGAAACAACCACTACGCAAAATTACAAAAATTGGAACTGGAATTATATGCTCTTCGCCTTAAATTAACGGACACACTCGGCTATCCACTTTGGCAAAACATGCAATCAAAATTCCTCACTATTCTTAGCTACAGGATGAAAACAAAAACGCTGAAATTAAAGAAAAAACTAGACCTACTACGCCGGAAGCAACATTCATATAAACCTAACCTAAAAAATGAAAAAACGACGCCATACTCTGACGTAATTAATCTTTCAAATGAAACTTTCACCAAAGCAGAATTATCGGTATTAAACCTTGGCCTAAAAACATGTGTTGGCTACACAAAAACAACCGATGAAATAGTCGCAGACATTGAGATTGCTACTTACAACCTAAATGAAAATAGTAAAACCACTATAAAAAAAGAATGTGAAATAGTTCTCCAAGAAATACAAGCAGTTAAACATAACAATTTCCCAACCAAACATGTGATCAAAACATTAAAATCAAAACCAGTAGTATATACAAAAGCTGACAAGGGAAATAAGCTAGTTGTACTTCAAAAAGATGATTATATTACCAGAGTAGAAAATATGCTGCAACAAGAAAATTACATACAAATTCAAGAAGACCCATTAAAATCACATTTAAAAGCCTTCAATCAAACCATCCAGGAAAGCAAAACTATAACAGACATTGATAAATCTAGATTAAAACCAGACCACCCCATTTTACCAAGAATGTATGCTCTACCTAAAATACACAAACCGGGTAATAAGATGAGACCAATCGTCAGCAATATTGATTCTCCTACCTACAAACTGGCAAAATGGTTAGTACAGAGATTCTCTTCACTACCAAAATTCAACAGCAAAAACATAATGAATTCAGAAGATTTAATACAGAAGATAAAATCCCTGGAACTCGAACCAGAAGACAGATTAGTTTCCTTTGATGTCACTGCACTATTTCCAAGTGTCCCTACAGATCAACTCCTGCGTCAATTAAAGAAATGGCTACAGCAGACTAACCTACTTGAAGAAGAAATAGAAGACCTCATACAACTTACCAATTTATGCATTGGACAAAATTGTTTTAGTTTCAATAAGAAGTTCTATCAACAACCAACTGGTCTAACCATGGGCAACCCACTTTCACCCTTCTTGGCAGATTTATTTATGAGCTACTTAGAAATACACATAACAACTTCCTTTCCATACATGTTTAAAGTTTGGCACAGATATGTTGACGACATCTTCGCTGTTGTCCCTAATAGGTTCATACAAGACTCCTTAGCCTTACTAAACCTACAGAACCAATCAATAAAATTCACCATAGAAATAGAAAAAGAAGGCATGCTACCATTTTTAGACCTAAAAATCATCAGAGAACAAAAGAACCTAACCTTTGGCATATACAGGAAGCCAACACACTCTACTAATTACATAAAAAATAAGAGTTTCAATCCAACCACACACAAACATGCAGTACTAAACAGCCTAACACATAGACTGGTATATACCCCCTTAAATAAAAAAGAATACCAGTTAGAATACCAGCATATAGTAGACACAGCAATACATAATGGGTACAACAAAGCAACTATTGACAAAAAAATTGCAAAATTCAAACGACAGATGCACATCAGAAACACAACTAATCTCAGCCAGCAAGATAAAGAACTAAAGTTCAAGAAATTCACATACCACCCAAGAACATTTCACAAATTTAAGAAGATTTTCATGAAACATAACATCAGCCTAGCTCCACAGAACAAATTTAACATAGAGAAATTACTTTGTAACAAGTTAAAAGACCCCATTCCACAAGACAAAAAAGCTGGAATCTATAAAATCAATTGTTCAGATTGCAATAAAGTATACATTGGTAAGACAAAAAGAAACTTAGAAACTAGGCTAAAGGAGCACATGAGATGTATTAAATACAAACAAATGGACAAATCTGCAGTTTCACACCATTTTTGGATCACTAACCACAACATCAAACCCAATATTACATTAGTCAAACCAGCCAAATTTGCAGCCGAATTAGATGCATGGGAGAAGATCACCATTCTAAAACACAACACATATCTAATGAATTTTGATTTGCCGCCACCAAATCCTCTCTGGAAGTACATTTCTCCGCCACAAGATGCCACCACAGGATCCAGTCCAAAAAACGGAAACACCAACAACACGGGCCAGTCGACGAGTTAACCTTCTGATGATGGGAACAACGGTTTCCCGAAACATGTTAAGTGAGTAAACTTAAGTGATGTTAGTGTTACAATTCCGACTCACCTTTAAATAAATTCAATACACATCACTGTTTCTAGCTTCTTTTCATTACAAAATATATATTTGTTTCCAAATTGACTTGGAGGCATAGGACCATGAATGTGATTACTAATTACGCACCTCGGCTTATCCCTTATAATGGAATTAATATGCTGCATTTATTTGCTTTGCCTTCTGACATAGGTTGCAGCACGATATAAATTTCCGAACTTTCTGATGCAATTTGGATATGTATAAATTTTCTAATATCATAGAAGTTGTCCGGTCCGCCCCCGAGTGTGCTAACCCTTCGTGAAAATTCTTAATTAGTTCCTTTTCCATGCTTCTTGTACAATGTTCCATTCCGAGTTGCTACAATTTCTTTCTTTGCCTCTTCAATTAATGGTGCATTTCCTTTTAGTTCAAATAATTTTGCGTCCCCATTTTGAATTTCTCCTATATTTTTCAACTTTCTTATCATTTCTTTACTTAAAGGAATTTCAATTGTCAATATTTTGACTTCATTTCTAGGCCTTTCAATATTCTCGGGAATTTGTGGGTTGTAGTTTAATCTTGATAGCAGATCGCTGAAGGTATTATTGCCAGGAATGTGTATAATTTCAATATCAAATGCAGATATTGCTTGTATGTATCTAGCAAGTTTTCCACTACATAATCTACAATGTGGATGAAAGTTAGGCTTATGTGATCCGAATTTACTTTCACCTTTTGCTGATAAATATAGGTCTTGAAACAAATTAATGAAAAATAGAGTGCTCCAATTTCTAACTGAGTCACCGAAGAATTCCGCTCAATGTTTGTAAGTTCTCTAGAAGCTGTACTAATGACGTGGAACTCATTGTTAATGTCTCGCTGTCCTAAAATTCCGGTGAAGCCTTGCATTGATGCGTCGACATAAATCTCGTATTTCAAATTTTCTCTGGGCCTCTCGAGCAATAGGGACTTAGCAAAGAGTTCTTTGACCCTCTCAAAACATTTTTGATGATCCTCTGTCCATCTCCACTTAATATTCTTTCGGATTAGCTGCCGCAGTGGTTCTATTTCAGCCGAATACCTTGGTACGAACTTACTCTCAAAGTTCAATACCCCTAAGAGACGTCTAATTTGCTTTACATTCCTTGGTGGTGGAATTTTCATTATTGCTTCAATTCTCTTCTGGTCAGGTCTTATACCTCGTTCATCCACTACATAACCCAGAAAATTCATTTCCTTGACAAAAAATTTTGATTTTAGTATGTTTACAGTCATACCATGTTGTTGCAGTTTATTTAACACGTAATATACATTATTCATATGTTCCTCAAATGTTTGACTAATGATGAGGAAGTCGTCAATATACTTTATTAAAAAGTCATCTGCAGAATTTCCAAAAATACTGTGAATTGCTCTCAAAAATCCACTTCCTGAGTTTTTTTTAAACCAAAAGGATTTACACAAAAACGATACTGGATCCTCGAGTATTGAAATGAAGTGTAATCACGCACTTGTGGATCTAATTCCACTTGCCAATATGACGCAGTGAGGTCAATGGATGTTAAAAATCTCCCTCTTGAAAGTTTCGTGATTAGTTGTTCGATTCCTTCACTTTGAAAATGATCTGGCTTCATATATTGGTTGACATATCTACCATCTAATGTTAATCTCAAACTACCATCTCGTTTTATACTCCAACAAATTGAATTTATATATTGAGAATTACTTTGCTCAATAATCCCATTTTCTAACATGCTATTTATCAGTTTTCTAGCTTTGTCCCAAAGACTTATAGGCAAATTATCATATTTATGCCTATATGGTGGCACATCTTCTACCTGAAATGTATGTTGATATACGTTACATCTGCCTGGGATATTACTAAATACTGAAGTATTGTTCATCAAAACGTCATGAAGGATTTGTTTTTGTGTTTTCGTAATGTTATAAGCTTCTTCACACTTGTGTAGTATTTCCTCATTACTCCTCTCTTCCCAGTTGTTGTCTGTCTTACTCGCACGGTCGTCTTTTGTTCGGGTTGTAAATTTCTCTACTTCGTCTGGCATGTCTACTAGCTGTCAAAAATATGGCGTGGTGTTCCCTTCATATCTTGTGACTATTTCCTTTATCTGACTGTTTCCATCGGTTTCCGTCATTTGCACAAAAAGTTCTTGATCACAAATATTTTTACTTTCTCTACTACGTATAGTAAGTAGGGGAAGTATTGCATTCCACCCAAAAATTCGATACCGAGATTTCACCGGAAATACATTTTTTGAGACCTCCTGAATCCAAAAAAAGCATTTTTGGAAACATGTCCGTGTGTGTGTGTGTGTGTGTGTGTGTGTGTGTGTGTGTGTGTGTGTGTGTGTGTGTGTCTGTGAACAGCATAACTCAAAAATGAACAGTTGGATAAACACCAAACTTGGTATTTAGATTCAGTATCTTCCAGAGATGCGACACGAAGGTTTTCAAGAAAATACCCCCACCCCAGACTACCCTTTACATGGAACATTTTTCGAAAATTTTAATTCTCTCAAAAATGGCTCTAACGATTTTGATGAAAATATCATATGTTTAAGATAATGTCATGAGAAATGAAATGTATATCTCGAATTTTCTGGAAATGTCTCCAAAAGTATTCTTCATTGTGAACGACTTTTGTATAACTGGTAAACCGTAAGAGATAGACAGAATTTTACTACACAAAAAATGTAGATCGCGTTAAAATACACAACTTATGTCATATACATTTCTTTTGTTGAGTGAACCGTTTTCGAGATATTGCTTGTTATTTCCTTAAATTTTCCAATACTTATACTTTTTCTCAAATTCGTTATTCATTTTTTTTATGTCCTGGACATGCAAAGAGAATGAAATGCGCCACATAGCAACCAGCGTTAAAATATTTGACTATCGCTTAAAACCTACCATATTCCCCTTGCATCTACAAGAAAATTACCAATAAGATGACATCTCGATATCTCGATTACCATGAAGCATATGGAGAATAGGCGTTTGTAAAAATAGATTGTACAAGAGTAGAGAAAGTCATGTGAGTGTAACACATCAGATTTTTCCTCATCCTTTGTCATCTCAATCACAGAAACTTTCTCTTTTATAAACGGTACCTTTATTTCTCTACTGTCTTTTGTCATTTTTAACTCCTCATGTTTAAAATCTATACATGCTTCATATTCATGTAGGAAGTCGCATCCTATAATTATGTCACAAATCAGATGGTTTACAATTAGAAACATAACCTCGAAATTCTCTCCGCCGATAAGTATGTTAAGTAGAGCTTGTGTTTTTATGACCTGTGTCATTCTTCCGATTGCAACACGACAAACTAAACTACTAGTGGGAAGAGCCATAATTTTGTTACCTTCATTTATCAAATTTATATAAAATTTCTGCGAACAAATTGAAGCTGATGAACCGGAATCTATAGTCGCAATAATCTCTTTCTTCGCAATTTCTATCTTAACATGAGGTGACACGAAATTTTCCTCCTTATCTTTTGTTGCTGCAATCTTCCTACAGAGTGTGTGTGTAGGCATATTGTTTGTATTGGTAATGGATACTGAATTATTAAAGACGTCCTGAGAACCTACTGCACAGGAGTCTATTGACAGTTTTCCTGGTTACTTCCATGTTCATGTACGGGACTACCATTCCTAACCGGCACTAAATTTATCTCATTTTCGCTCCCATTGTTTTGAGTTCCCCTTCCTCGAGTTCGAAATCCTCGATTTCTGAAATTATGTCCTCTTGGCACGTAATTTTCTTGCCGTTCCTCGGATCTTTCCCAGTTGTGTTTTCCCTCCAGTGAGTGAAATTTCCCCTTTGCCTGACGTAACGGCTTTCTTGATTTTGCCGTCTTTCCGGCAATCTTTCTGTCCTGACGTAATTTATTTGTTCCTGTCGACCTGGTCTCCCATCTATCCTCGGTCTTTCAAAACTTGGAACGTATGATTGGTACCTTTGCCTGGTATTATTCTCATGACGTCTGTCTTGTCCTCTGCTTTGGTGATAATAACTACCTTGGTAATTTCGTCTATCTCGCACATCTAAAAATCTATGCTCCCACACTCAAGATATATCTTCTTCCTGTTGTTCCAAAGCTGACATTAATTCTGTCATCTCAAAGATACTACGTGGTTTTGCAATTAATAAATAATTTTGTATCCTTAAAGGATAATGCCTTGTGAGCAAACTCACAAAATCTTCCTCATTGATCGGAGGTGACAAGTTCCTAACCTGACTTGCATGTTTTAGTAAATAATCAGTCATTGATATTCCCTCTCGTGGATCAAATTGTCCATGACTAAGTATTGCTCGTATTCTATGCTGTACCGTAACGTTCCAAAATCTATTCATGAATAACCTCTTAAAGGATTCATATGAAATTTCACCCCCTGATATCATTTGTAACCAATCTAAAGTTTTCTGGTCCAAACATCTTTTGATAACTATCATTTTCAATGCTTCCGGTATCTTTTTAATTTGAAAATACTCTGACAAGTCTGCAATAAACTGTACTGGATTGGAGTTTTCATTAAATTTTGGAAGTGGTAAATCATTCAAGATATAATTATAGTTTTGCAAATCCCTTATTCCCATATTTAAATTCTCTAACGTTACTTGTGCACTCCGAGTTTCAGCGTGGACTATAGATGAAGCCGCTGCGTCACTCACATTACTAGTCATACCTGAGGAACTACCTCTATCATTATTCTGTACATCAGATACATTAACATCACATATATTGACCCTTGAATTCAATTCTAACCTATTGACAGTACCTTGTAGACTTTCTATTGTCTGTTCCAATTTTTTATTGTTCTCATTTTGAACAGCTTGGTGCTTGTTAATTTCAGAAGTTAGTTTTTGATCCAAATTTATAGACACAAAACTTTAACTTCTTCAGACAACTTATTTCTTTGTGTTTCCGACTCCTTCTGAATTTCAGATATCTCCCCTCTGAAATTAACTTGCACCTGAATTAAATCTGCATTCGTAGCCTTCATTATCTCTCTTAGCTCACTTGAAATGCTATTCATTCGGCTATCTAACTCTGTACATTTACATCAACATGTTCAATTTTATTATTAACCTCATTTGTTTGGTTAGATATTTCCCTGCTCATGTCTGACATTTTCTTTGAAACTTTCCCTATCTCATTTGCTATTATTTCCTGATTTTCATTTCTCATTCTTATCATATTAATATCTAGCTCCATAAATTTCTTTTCCATATCTTCCCTGTTTTGTTCTAAACTCTTACCAATATCTTCCCTTAATTCCCTATTATTCTTTTCCATATTCTGAGTTAGTTTTTCTAATTTCTCACTACTCCAAGTTAGTTTTTGTTCTAATTTCTCATTATCTTCCCTTAATTCCCTATTATTCTTATTTAATGTTTCACCAATATTTCTCAGCATTTCCATCATCATACCAGCATCAAAATTAACATTTCCTGCTATTCTATTCTCACTTTCTTCACTAATATTTCCTCCCTCAAACACTACATTGTTTGAGCTATTTTCTGTAACCTGTATTGAATTACAGCTGACTGTTACATTATCCCCTTCCATAATTATTTCTTCAGTATTATTAGTGGACATTGTTTTCTTAATTCTTCCACTCCTCAACAACATTTAATTTCTCACAATTTTTTTTTTCTTTTAGGATACAAAAAAAATTTACAATTTTCTAACCTTTATGATGCTATCTGATGATGATGTTTTGATGTCCAGCTTCCTGCCCCTCTCTCCTAGATGTATGTCGCCTCTGCGTCGTACTACGATGGATCTGCGTCGTCTTGCTGTCTTGGTGTCCTGTAGTCGAATTCCCCTGTTGCCTACTATTCTCGTAATTACGATGTCCTCTCATCCGCGTCGTCGGTCGTTCTGGTGGTTGTTTCTGGGCTCTGCGTCTTGTAGTTTATTTCACTGCTCCATACACTCCACGTCCTTGTTCCTTTGTCCCTTCCTGGTTATTTCGCCCCACGTTCTGGGAGCCAATTTGTCGTGGTAATCTTGTGTTATCTTATTTGCTGAGCACCTGTTATTGTTTTATTATTTTGAATTTTGGGTTCATTGTCCTCCAGCTAGCTAGCAAATCTCTTAAACAGGGTGTGTAAATGGAAAAGAGTTGTTACTAAGATAACACTGATAAAAGAATTTATTTTTACACTTTTATTGCCGTCACACTTTATTCATTTCACATAATTACTCTTGATACACGCCCGACTGAAACTGTTGTATTTTCGAATGTAACTATTATCACTTATTTGCCACACACTATTAATTCGCGTATTTCACATCTTTTAACTAACTTCACGATGCGAGAGATTCTGTAGAATTGCGCGACGTTTAACCCGTGGATGATTCTGTTGAACTGTGCGACGTTTGCCTTGTGAATTATTCTGTAGAACTGCGCGACGTATAACCCGCGAATGATTCTGTTGGACTGAACGTTACCCGTCTCTGGCTTTAGCTTTTTATACTCCCTCATCCCGATATGCCTAAACATTATAACAGAGCTGCTATTGGTTAATAAAACGCGCCAACATTAGCATCTATTTTTATATCCAATCAAAATTACGAACACATATGCTCTAGGGAAGACATTCCCTCCATTTCTACAGAAAAGCACGCTACTCTGAAGTCATTTGTTTGTCTCTTCTAATTGATAAACAACTCACCCCCTCGCTCATTGTTACCCGCTCCTATTGTCAGTTTCAG
This sequence comes from Deroplatys truncata, assembly GCA_030765065.1. Taxonomy (NCBI): domain Eukaryota; kingdom Metazoa; phylum Arthropoda; class Insecta; order Mantodea; family Mantidae; genus Deroplatys; species Deroplatys truncata. The sequence continues at coordinate 767,098 of CM060975.1, forward strand.
TGAGGCCGTGTAAACTTATTTCCTAACAATGCTTATAGTTAACAAACATCTCAAATCATTGTCATACAATAATGCTAATTTACACTACAATCACTCTGGCATTCACAGTGTTGCGATATAAAATACTGCCACAATATTTAACAGACTTTTCTTTTTTAGTTATGCTGTTCACAAACAGACCTTTTTCTAAAACTGCTTTTTTGGGGTTCGGGGGAAGTGAAAACATGTAGCTTTGGTGAAATCTGTACATTGAGGTGGAATAACTCCTCTACTGCTAAGACTTCATCCCTCCACATTTCTACAGGGAAATCAAAGAGGAACTTGCAAACAAAGAAACAAGGAGCACTTTACAAATGTAAAACACAAAAAGTCATGAAATAAAACTATTAAAACAAGAACAAATTCTCATCTGAAAAAATAAGAACCAGCTCTTCAATCTCAATGTTGTCCAGAGCAAACTATAGCTTTACCACCAATGTCTGGTTGACAACTAGCCTCCAAAACATGTCATCCAGTACTTACTTTGCCTCTAGCTTCAAACTTGAGTTCCCGCACAACAGAGTCGTAAGCATCAGGCTTCTCACTGACACTTGTACTGTCAACTTCTGTCTTTCTTGAAGCAGAAACAAGAGGCAACAGATCCCTCCATTCTGTGTCCAGTTTCTCTGTCAGTTCAATTGTTTGCTCTCTAGCACGCTGTTGCTCCATCTTGCGTTTCTTGGATTCTGCGATCAACTGCTCAATTAAATCCTTCCTACTGACTTTAGCAATTTCGTCAGCTTTGGTCAGGACACCACCACCAAAATGTGCATCCTCCACAAACTCCGCTGAAAAAGTTAACAACAATTATTAGCAAAGTAACTGCATTTCAGGACATCTAAGGTATTTGTTTTATGTTTACGCTGCCAGAGACTGAAACATTTATATTGTATTGTTGTTCACTGTAATGTATTTCACTGGAATCTGTAGTTAGAAATCTGCAACCAAACTGAAGTACTGACATCTTAACAAACCATTGCAATTGTTATTTCAAGTCAGTCAGTATATCCCTATTTCGCAAATCTTCTTTTGAAATATCATTTTCCAGCACTAAATATCTTACTGTGATATAAAACTGATAATGAAAATCTCTGTCAGTCCTTGAAAACGTCCATTGGCATTTAATCAAGTTTTCTTTTTCTAAAAATGCTTTCTTTGAAGTCAGGGAGCCTTAAAACGTGTATTTTCAGTGAAATCTTGATAAGGAGGGTGGAATGCAATACTTACTATAGGTAGGTAGCAGGGAAAGTAAACGTATATGTTACAGCAAGAACATCTTGTCTATTAATTGAGATCAATTCCCATCTGATTTAACTTAGTGCCTATAATGGCGGTGTTATACCAATGCAATACTTACTATAGGTGAGTAGCAGGGAAAGTAAACGTATATGTCACAGCAAGAACATCTCGTCTATTAATAGAGATCAGTTCCCATCTGATTTAACTTAGTGCCTATAATGGCGGTGTTATCCCAATGCAATACTTACTATAGGTGAGTAGCAGGGAAAGTAAACATATATGTCACAGCAAGAACATCTCGTCTATTAATTGAGATCAGTTCCCATCTGATTTAACTTAGTGCCTATAATGGCGGTGTTATCCCAATGCAATACTTACTATAGGTGAGTAGCAGAGAAAGTAAACATATATGTCACAGCAAGAACATCTCGTCTATTAATTGAGATCAATTCCCATCTGATTTAACTTAGTGCCTATAATGGCGGTGTTATCCCAATGCAATACTTACTATAGGTGAGTAGCAGGGAAAGTAAACGTATATGTCACAGCAAGAACATCTTGTCTATTAGTTGAGATCAATTCCCATCTGATTTAACTTAGTGCCTATAATGGCGGTGTTATACCAATGCAATACTTACTATAGGTGAGTAGCAGGGAAAGTAAACGTATATGTCACAGCAAGAACATCTTGTCTATTAGTTGAGATCAATTCCCATCTGATTTAACTTAGTGCCTATAATGGCGGTGTTATCCCAATGCAATACTTACTATAGGTGAGTAGCAGAGAAAGTAAACGTATATGTCACAGCAAGAACATCTCGTCTATTAGTTGAGATCAATTCCCATCTGATTTAACTTAGTGCCTATAATGGCGGTGTTATCCCAATGCAATACTTACTATAGGTGAGTAGCAGAGAAAGTAAACGTATATGTCACAGCAAGAACATCTCGTCTATTAATTGAGATCAATTCCCATCTGATTTAACTTAGTGCCTATAATGGCGGTGTTATCCCAATGCAATACTTACTATAGGTGAGTAGCAGGGAAAGTAAACGTATATGTCACAGCAAGAACATCTTGTCTATTAATTGAGATCAATTCCCATCTGATTTAACTTAGTGCCTATAATGGCAGTGTTATACCAATGCAATACTTACTATAGGTGAGTAGCAGGGAAAGTAAACGTATATGTCACAGCAAGAACATCTTGTCTATTAATTGAGATCAATTCCCATCTGATTTAACTTAGTGCCTATAATGGCGGTGTTATCCCAATGCAATACTTACTATAGGTGAGTAGCAGGGAAAATAAACATATAAGTCACAGCAAGAACATCTTGTCTATTAATTGAGATCAATTCCCATCTGATTTAACTTAGTGCCTATAATGGCGGTGTTATACCAATGCAATACTTACTATAGGTGAGTAGCAGGGAAAGTATACGTATATGTCACAGCAAGAACATCTCTTCTATTAATTGAGATCAATTCCCATCTGATTTAACTTAGTGCTTATAATGGCGGTGTTATACCAATGCAATACTTACTATAGGTGAGTAGCAGGGAAAGTAAACGTATATGTCACAGCAAGAACATCTTGTCTATTAGTTGAGATCAATTCCCATCTGATTTAACTTAGTGCCTATAATGGCGGTGTTATACCAATGCAATACTTACTATAGGTGAGTAGCAGGGAAAGTAAACGTATATGTCACAGCAAGAACATCTCTTCTATTAATTGAGATCAATTCCCATCTGATTTAACTTAGTGCCTATAATGGCGGTGTTATACCAATGCAATACTTACTATAGGTGAGTAGCAGGGAAAGTAAACGTATATGTCACAGCAAGAACATCTCGTCTATTAATTGAGATCAGTTCCCATCTGATTTAACTTAGTGCCTATAATGGCGGTGTTATCCCAATGCAATACTTACTATAGGTGAGTAGCAGGGAAAGTAAACATATATGTCACAGCAAGAACATCTCGTCTATTAATTGAGATCAATTCCCATCTGATTTAACTTAGTGCCTATAATGGCGGTGTTATCCCAATGCAATACTTACTATAGGTGAGTAGCAGAGAAAGTAAACGTATATGTCACAGCAAGAACATCTCGTCTATTAATTGAGATCAATTCCCATCTGATTTAACTTAGTGCCTATAATGGCGGTGTTATCCCAATGCAATACTTACTATAGGTGAGTAGCAGGGAAAGTAAACGTATATGTCACAGCAAGAACATCTTGTCTATTAGTTGAGATCAATTCCCATCTGATTTAACTTAGTGCCTATAATGGCGGTGTTATACCAATGCAATACTTACTATAGGTGAGTAGCAGGGAAAGTAAACGTATATGTCACAGCAAGAACATCTTGTCTATTAGTTGAGATCAATTCCCATCTGATTTAACTTAGTGCCTATAATGGCGGTGTTATCCCAATGCAATACTTACTATAGGTGAGTAGCAGAGAAAGTAAACGTATATGTCACAGCAAGAACATCTCGTCTATTAGTTGAGATCAATTCCCATCTGATTTAACTTAGTGCCTATAATGGCGGTGTTATCCCAATGCAATACTTACTATAGGTGAGTAGCAGAGAAAGTAAACGTATATGTCACAGCAAGAACATCTCGTCTATTAATTGAGATCAATTCCCATCTGATTTAACTTAGTGCCTATAATGGCAGTGTTATCCCAATGCAATACTTACTATAGGTGAGTAGCAGGGAAAGTAAACGTATATGTCACAGCAAGAACATCTTGTCTATTAATTGAGATCAATTCCCATCTGATTTAACTTAGTGCCTATAATGGCGGTGTTATACCAATGCAATACTTACTATAGGTGAGTAGCAGGGAAAGTAAACGTATATGTCACAGCAAGAACATCTTGTCTATTAATTGAGATCAATTCCCATCTGATTTAACTTAGTGCCTATAATGGCGGTGTTATCCCAATGCAATACTTACTATAGGTGAGTAGCAGGGAAAATAAACATATAAGTCACAGCAAGAACATCTTGTCTATTAATTGAGATCAATTCCCATCTGATTTAACTTAGTGCCTATAATGGCGGTGTTATACCAATGCAATACTTACTATAGGTGAGTAGCAGGGAAAGTATACGTATATGTCACAGCAAGAACATCTCTTCTATTAATTGAGATCAATTCCCATCTGATTTAACTTAGTGCCTATAATGGCGGTGTTATACCAATGCAATACTTACTATAGGTGAGTAGCAGGGAAAGTAAACGTATATGTCACAGCAAGAACATCTTGTCTATTAGTTGAGATCAATTCCCATCTGATTTAACTTAGTGCCTATAATGGCGGTGTTATACCAATGCAATACTTACTATAGGTGAGTAGCAGGGAAAGTAAACGTATATGTCACAGCAAGAACATCTTGTCTATTAGTTGAGATCAATTCCCATCTGATTTAACTTAGTGCCTATAATGGCGGTGTTATACCAATGCAATACTTACTATAGGTGAGTAGCAGGGAAAGTAAACGTATATGTCACAGCAAGAACATCTCTTCTATTAATTGAGATCAATTCCCATCTGATTTAACTTAGTGCCTATAATGGCGGTGTTATACCAATGCAATACTTACTATAGGTGAGTAGCAGGGAAAGTAAACGTATATGTCACAGCAAGAACATCTTGTCTATTAGTTGAGATCAATTCCCATCTGATTTAACTTAGTGCCTATAATGGCGGTGTTATACCAATGCAATACTTACTATAGGTGAGTAGCAGGGAAAGTAAACGTATATGTCACAGCAAGAACATCTTGTCTATTAGTTGAGATCAATTCCCATCTGATTTAACTTAGTGCCTATAATGGCGGTGTTATACCAATGCAATACTTACTATAGGTGAGTAGCAGGGAAAGTAAACGTATATGTCACAGCAAGAACATCTTGTCTATTAATTGAGATCAATTCCCATCTGATTACAACTTAGTGCCTATAATGGCGGTGTTATACCAATGCAATACTTACTATAGGTGAGTAGCAGGGAAAGTAAACATATATGTCACAGCAAGAACATCTTGTCTATTAGTTGAGATCAATTCCCATCTGATTTAACTTAGTGCCTATAATGGCGGTGTTATACCAATGCAATACTTACTATAGGTGAGTAGCAGGGAAAGTAAACGTATATGTCACAGCAAGAACACTTTGTCTATTAGTTGAGATCAATTCCCATCTGATTTAACTTAGTGCCTATAATGGCGGTGTTATACCAATGCAATACTTACTATAGGTGAGTAGCAGGGAAAGTAAACGTATATGTCACAGCAAGAACATCTCTTCTATTAATTGAGATCAATTCCCATCTGATTTAACTTAGTGCCTATAATGGCGGTGTTATACCAATGCAATACTTACTATAGGTGAGTAGCAGGGAAAGTAAACGTATATGTCACAGCAAGAACATCTTGTCTATTAGTTGAGATCAATTCCCATCTGATTTAACTTAGTGCCTATAATGGCGGTGTTATACCAATGCAATACTTACTATAGGTGAGTAGCAGGGAAAGTAAACGTATATGTCACAGCAAGAACATCTCTTCTATTAATTGAGATCAATTCCCATCTGATTTAACTTAGTGCCTATAATGGCGGTGTTATACCAATGCAATACTTACTATAGGTGAGTAGCAGGGAAAGTAAACGTATATGTCACAGCAAGAACATCTTGTCTATTAGTTGAGATCAATTCCCATCTGATTTAACTTAGTGCCTATAATGGCGGTGTTATACCAATGCAATACTTACTATAGGTGAGTAGCAGGGAAAGTAAACGTATATGTCACAGCAAGAACACTTTGTCTATTAGTTGAGATCAATTCCCATCTGATTTAACTTAGTGCCTATAATGGCGGTGTTATACCAATGCAATACTTACTATAGGTGAGTAGCAGGGAAAGTAAACGTATATGTCACAGCAAGAACATCTCTTCTATTAATTGAGATCAATTCCCATCTGATTTAACTTAGTGCCTATAATGGCGGTGTTATACCAATGCAATACTTACTATAGGTGAGTAGCAGGGAAAGTAAACGTATATGTCACAGCAAGAACATCTTGTCTATTAGTTGAGATCAATTCCCATCTGATTTAACTTAGTGCCTATAATAGCGGTGTTATACCAATGCAATACTTACTATAGGTGAGTAGCAGGGAAAGTAAACGTATATGTCACAGCAAGAACATCTTGTCTATTAGTTGAGATCAATTCCCATCTGATTTAACTTAGTGCCTATAATGGCGGTGTTATACCAATGCAATACTTACTATAGGTGAGTAGCAGGAAAAGTAAACGTATATGTCACAGCAAGAACATCTTGTCTATTAGTTGAGATCAATTCCCATCTGATTTAACTTAGTGCCTATAATGGCGGTGTTATACCAATGCAATACTTACTATAGGTGAGTAGCAGGGAAAGTAAACGTATATGTCACAGCAAGAACATCTTGTCTATTAATTGAGATCAATTCCCATCTGATTTAACTTAGTGCCTATAATGGCGGTTTTATACCAATGCAATACTTACTATAGGTGAGTAGCAGGGAAAGTATACGTATATGTCACAGCTAGAACATCTTGTCTATTAGTTGAGATCAATTCCCATCTTATTTAACTTAGTGCCTATAATGGCGGTTTTATACCTATGCAATACTTACTATAGGTGAGTAGCAGGGAAAGTATACGTATATGTCACAGCTAGAACATCTTGTCTATTAGTTGAGATCAGTTCCCATCTGATTTAACTTAGTGCCTATAATGGCGGTGTTATAATAAATGCAATACTTACTATAGGTGAGTAGCAGGGAAAGTAAACGTATATGTCACAGCAAGAACATCTTGTCTATTAGTTGAGATCAATTCCCATCTGATTTAACTTAGTGCCTATAATGGTGGTGTTATCCCAATGCAATACTTACTATAGGTGAGTAGCAGGGAACGTAAACGTATATGTCACAGCAAGAACATCTTGTCTATTAGTTGAGATCAATTCCCATCTGATTTAACTTAGTGCCTATAATGGCGGTGTTATACCAATGCAATACTTACTATAGGTGAGTAGCAGGGAAAGTAAACGTATATGTTACAGCAAGAACATCTTGTCTATTAATTGAGATCAATTCCCATCTGATTTAACTTAGTGCCTATAATGGCGGTTTTATACCAATGCAATACTTACTATAGGTGAGTAGCAGGGAAAGTATACGTATATGTCACAGCTAGAACATCTTGTCTATTAGTTGAGATCAATTCCCATCTGATTTAACTTAGTGCCTATAATGGCGGTTTTATACCAATGCAATACTTACTATAGGTGAGTAGCAGGGAAAGTATACGTATATGTCACAGCTAGAACATCTTGTCTATTAGTTGAGATCAATTCCCATCTGATTTAACTTAGTGCCTATAATGGCGGTGTTATACCAATGCAATACTTACTATAGGTGAGTAGCAGGGAAAGTATACGTATATGTCACAGCTAGAACATCTTGTCTATTAGTTGAGATCAATTCCCATCTGATTTAACTTAGTGCCTATAATGGCGGTGTTATACCAATGCAATACTTACTATAGGTGAGTAGCAGGGAAAGTAAACGTATATGTCACAGCAAGAACATCTTGTCTATTAGTTGAGATCAATTCCCATCTGATTTAACTTAGTGCCTATAATGGCGGTGTTATACCAATGCAATACTTACTATAGGTGAGTAGCAGGGAAAGTATACGTATATGTCACAGCTAGAACATCTTGTCTATTAGTTGAGATCAATTCCCATCTGATTTAACTTAGTGCCTATAATGGCGGTGTTATACCAATGCAATACTTACTATAGATGAGTAGCAGGGAAAGTAAACGTATATGTCACAGCAAGAACATCTCTTCTATTAATTGAGATCAATTCCCATCTGATTTAACTTAGTGCCTATAATGGCGGTGTTATCCCAATGCAATACTTACTATAGGTGAGTAGCAGGGAAGGTAAACGTATATGTCACAGCAAGAACATCTCTTCTATTAATTGAGATCAATTCCCATCTGATTTAACTTAGTGCCTATAATGGCGGTGTTATACCAATGCAATACTTACTATAGGTGAGTAGCAGGGAAAGTAAACGTATATGTCACAGCAAGAACATCTTGTCTATTAGTTGAGATCAATTCCCATCTGATTTAACTTAGAGCCTATAATGGCGGTGTTATACCAATGCAATACTTACTATAGGTGAGTAGCAGGGAAAGTAAACGTATATGTCACAGCAAGAACATCTTGTCTATTAGTTGAGATCAATTCCCATCTGATTTAACTTAGTGCCTATAATGGCGGTGTTATACCAATGCAATACTTACTATAGGTGAGTAGCAGGGAAAGTAAACGTATATGTCACAGCAAGAACATCTCTTCTATTAATTGAGATCAATTCCCATCTGATTTAACTTAGTGCCTATAATGGCGGTGTTATACCAATGCAATACTTACTATAGGTGAGTAGCAGGGAAAGTAAACATATATGTCACAGCAAGAACATCTTGTCTATTAGTTGAGATCAATTCCCATCTGATTTAACTTAGTGCCTATAATGGCGGTGTTATACCAATGCAATACTTACTATAGTGAGTAGCAGGGAAAGTAAACATATATGTCACAGCAAGAACATCTTGTCTATTAGTTGAGATCAATTCCCATCTGATTTAACTTAGTGCCTATAATGGCGGTGTTATACCAATGCAATACTTACTATAGGTGAGTAGCAGGGAAAGTAAACGTATATGTCACAGCAAGAACATCTTGTCTATTAGTTGAGATCAATTCCCATCTGATTTAACTTAGTGCCTATAATGGCGGTGTTATACCAATGCAATACTTACTATAGGTGAGTAGCAGGGAACGTAAACGTATATGTCACAGCAAGAACATCTTGTCTATTAGTTGAGACCAATTCCCATCTGATTTAACTTAGTGCCTATAATGGCGGTGTTATACCAATGCAATACTTACTATAGGTGAGTAGCAGGGAAAGTAAACGTATATGTTACAGCAAGAACATCTTGTCTATTAATTGAGATCAATTCCCATCTGATTTAACTTAGTGCCTATAATGGCGGTTTTATACCAATGCAATACTTACTATAGGTGAGTAGCAGGGAAAGTATACGTATATGTCACAGCTAGAACATCTTGTCTATTAGTTGAGATCAATTCCCATCTGATTTAACTTAGTGCCTATAATGGCGGTTTTATACCAATGCAATACTTACTATAGGTGAGTAGCAGGGAAAGTATACGTATATGTCACAGCTAGAACATCTTGTCTATTAGTTGAGATCAATTCCCATCTGATTTAACTTAGTGCCTATAATGGCGGTGTTATACCAATGCAATACTTACTATAGGTGAGTAGCAGGGAAAGTATACGTATATGTCACAGCTAGAACATCTTGTCTATTAGTTGAGATCAATTCCCATCTGATTTAACTTAGTGCCTATAATGGCGGTGTTATACCAATGCAATACTTACTATAGGTGAGTAGCAGGGAAAGTAAACGTATATGTCACAGCAAGAACATCTTGTCTATTAGTTGAGATCAATTCCCATCTGATTTAACTTAGTGCCTATAATGGCGGTGTTATACCAATGCAATACTTACTATAGGTGAGTAGCAGGGAAAGTATACGTATATGTCACAGCTAGAACATCTTGTCTATTAGTTGAGATCAATTCCCATCTGATTTAACTTAGTGCCTATAATGGCGGTGTTATACCAATGCAATACTTACTATAGATGAGTAGCAGGGAAAGTAAACGTATATGTCACAGCAAGAACATCTCTTCTATTAATTGAGATCAATTCCCATCTGATTTAACTTAGTGCCTATAATGGCGGTGTTATACCAATGCAATACTTACTATAGGTGAGTAGCAGGGAAAGTAAACGTATATGTCACAGCAAGAACATCTTGTCTATTAGTTGAGATCAATTCCCATCTGATTTAACTTAGTGCCTATAATGGCGGTGTTATACCAATGCAATACTTACTATAGGTGAGTAGCAGGGAAAGTATACGTATATGTCACAGCAAGAACATCTTGTCTATTAGTTGAGATCAATTCCCATCTGATTTAACTTAGTGCCTATAATGGTGGTGTTATACCAATGCAATACTTACTATAGGTGAGTAGCAGGGAAAGTATACGTATATGTCACAGCTAGAACATCTTGTCTATTAGTTGAGATCAATTCCCATCTGATTTAACTTAGTGCCTATAATGGCGGTGTTATCCCAATGCAATACTTACTATAGGTGAGTAGCAGGGAAAGTAAACGTATATGTCACAGCAAGAACATCTCGTCTATTAATTGAGATCAGTTCCCATCTGATTTAACTTAGTGCCTATAATGGCGGTGTTATCCCAATGCAATACTTACTATAGGTGAGTAGCAGGGAAAGTAAACGTATATGTCACAGCTAGAACATCTTGTCTATTAATTGAGATCAATTCCCATTTGATTTAACTTAGTGCCTATAATGGCGGTGTTATACCAATGCAATACTTACTATAGGTGAGTAGCAGGGAAAGTAAACATATATGTCACAGCAAGAACATCTCGTCTATTAATTGAGATCAATTCCCATCTGATTTAACTTAGTGCCTATAATGGCGGTGTTATACCAATGCAATACTTACTATAGGTGAGTAGCAGGGAAAGTAAACATATATGTCACAGCAAGAACATCTAGTCTATTAATTGAGATCAATTCCCATCTGATTTAACTTAGTGCCTATAATGGCGGTGTTATACCAATGCAATACTTACTATAGGTGAGTAGCAGGGAAAGTAAAAGTATATGTCACAGCAAGAACATCTCTTCCATTAATTGAGATCAATTCCCATCTGATTTAACTTAGTGCCTATAATGGCGGTGTTATCCCAATGCAATACTTACTATAGGTGAGTAGCAGGGAAAGTAAACGTATATGTCACAGCTAGAACATCTTGTCTATTAATTGAGAACAATTCCCATCTGATTTAACTTAGTGCCCATAATGGCGGTGTTATCCCAATGCAATACTTACTATAGGTGAGTAGCAGGGAAAGTAAACGTATATGTCACAGCAAGAACATCTCTTCTATTAATTGAGATCAATTCCCATCTGATTTAACTTAGTGCCTATAATGGCGGTGTTATACCAATGCAATACTTACTATAGGTGAGTAGCAGGGAAAGTAAACGTATATGTCACAGCTAGAACATCTTGTCTATTAATTGAGATCAATTCCCATCTGATTTAACTTAGTGCCTATAATGGCGGTGTTATACCAATGCAATACTTACTATAGGTGAGTAGCAGGGAAAGTAAACATATACGTCACAGCAAGAACATCTCGTCTATTAATTGAGATCAATTCCCATCTGATTTAACTTAGTGCCTATAATGGCGGTGTTATCCCAATGCAATACTTACTATAGGCGAGTAGCAGGGAAAGTAAACGTATATGTCACAGCAAGAACATCTCGTCTATTAGTTGAGATCAATTCCCATCTGATTTAACTTAGTGCCTATAATGGCGGTGTTATACCAATGCAATACTTACTATAGGTGAGTAGCAGGGAAAGTAAACGTATATGTCACAGCAAGAACATCTCTTCTATTAATTGAGATCAATTCCCATCTGATTTAACTTAGTGCCTATAATGGCGGTGTTATACCAATGCAATACTTACTATAGGTGAGTAGCAGGGAAAGTCAACGTATATGTCACAGCAAGAACATCTTGTCTATTAGTTGAGATCAATTCCCATCTGATTTAACTTAGTGCCTATAATGGCGGTGTTATACCAATGCAATACTTACTATAGGTGAGTAGCAGGGAAAGTAAACGTATATGTCACAGCAAGAACATCTTGTCTATTAGTTGAGATCAATTCCCATCTGATTTAACTTAGTGCCTATAATGGCGGTGTTATACCAATGCAATACTTACTATAGGTGAGTAGCAGGGAAAGTAAACGTATATGTCACAGCAAGAACATCTTGTCTATTAGTTGAGATCAATTCCCATCTGATTTAACTTAGTGCCTATAATGGCGGTGTTATACCAATGCAATACTTACTATAGGTGAGTAGCAGGGAAAGTAAACGTATATGTCACAGCAAGAACATCTTGTCTATTAGTTGAGATCAATTCCCATCTGATTTAACTTAGTGCCTATAATGGCGGTGTTATACCAATGCAATACTTACTATAGGTGAGTAGCAGGGAAAGTAAACGTATATGTCACAGCAAGAACATCTCTTCTATTAATTGAGATCAATTCCCATCTGATTTAACTTAGTGCCTATAATGGCGGTGTTATACCAATGCAATACTTACTATAGGTGAGTAGCAGGGAAAGTAAACGTATATGTCACAGCAAGAACATCTTGTCTATTAGTTGAGATCAATTCCCATCTGATTTAACTTAGTGCCTATAATGGCGGTGTTATACCAATGCAATACTTACTATAGGTGAGTAGCAGGGAAAGTAAACGTATATGTCACAGCAAGAACATCTTGTCTATTAGTTGAGATCAATTCCCATCTGATTTAACTTAGTGCCTATAATGGCGGTGTTATACCAATGCAATACTTACTATAGGTGAGTAGCAGGGAAAGTAAACGTATATGTCACAGCAAGAACATCTTGTCTATTAGTTGAGATCAATTCCCATCTGATTTAACTTAGTGCCTATAATGGCGGTGTTATACCAATGCAATACTTACTATAGGTGAGTAGCAGGGAAAGTAAACGTATATGTCACAGCAAGAACATCTTGTCTATTAATTGAGATCAATTCCCATCTGATTTAACTTAGTGCCTATAATGGCGGTTTTATACCAACGCAATACTTACTATAGGTGAGTAGCAGGGAAAGTATACGTATATGTCACAGCTAGATCATCTTGTCTATTAGTTGAGATCAATTCCCATCTGATTTAACTTAGTGCCTATAATGGCGGTTTTATACCAATGCAATACTTACTATAGGTGAGTAGCAGGGAAAGTAAACGTATATGTCACAGCAAGAACATCTCTTCTATTAATTGAGATCAATTCCCATCTGATTTAACTTAGTGCCTATAATGGCGGTGTTATACCAATGCAATACTTACTATAGGTGAGTAGCAGGGAAAGTAAACGTATATGTCACAGCTAGAACATCTTGTCTATTAATTGAGATCAATTCCCATCTGATTTAACTTAGTGCCTATAATGGCGGTGTTATACCAATGCAATACTTACTATAGGTGAGTAGCAGGGAAAGTAAACATATACGTCACAGCAAGAACATCTCGTCTATTAATTGAGATCAATTCCCATCTGATTTAACTTAGTGCCTATAATGGCGGTGTTATCCCAATGCAATACTTACTATAGGTGAGTAGCAGGGAAAGTAAACGTATATGTCACAGCAAGAACATCTCGTCTATTAGTTGAGATCAATTCCCATCTGATTTAACTTAGTGCCTATAATGGCGGTGTTATACCAATGCAATACTTACTATAGGTGAGTAGCAGGGAAAGTAAACGTATATGTCACAGCAAGAACATCTCTTCTATTAATTGAGATCAATTCCCATCTGATTTAACTTAGTGCCTATAATGGCGGTGTTATAACAATGCAATACTTACTATAGGTGAGTAGCAGGGAAAGTAAACGTATATGTCACAGCAAGAACATCTTGTCTATTAGTTGAGATCAATTCCCATCTGATTTAACTTAGTGCCTATAATGGCGGTGTTATACCAATGCAATACTTACTATAGGTGAGTAGCAGGGAAAGTATACGTATATGTCACAGCTAGAACATCTTGTCTATTAGTTGAGATCAATTCCCATCTGATTTAACTTAGTGCCTATAATGGCGGTGTTATACCAATGCAATACTTACTATAGATGAGTAGCAGGGAAAGTAAACGTATATGTCACAGCAAGAACATCTCTTCTATTAATTGAGATCAATTCCCATCTGATTTAACTTAGTGCCTATAATGGCGGTGTTATACCAATGCAATACTTACTATAGGTGAGTAGCAGGGAAAGTAAACGTATATGTCACAGCAAGAACATCTTGTCTATTAATTGAGATCAATTCCCATCTGATTTAACTTAGTGCCTATAATGGCGGTTTTATACCAACGCAATACTTACTATAGGTGAGTAGCAGGGAAAGTATACGTATATGTCACAGCTAGATCATCTTGTCTATTAGTTGAGATCAATTCCCATCTGATTTAACTTAGTGCCTATAATGGCGGTTTTATACCAATGCAATACTTACTATAGGTGAGTAGCAGGGAAAGTATACGTATATGTCACAGCTAGAACATCTTGTCTATTAGTTGAGATCAGTTCCCATCTGATTTAACTTAGTGCCTATAATGGCGGTGTTATACCAATGCAATACTTACTATAGGTGAGTAGCAGGGAAAGTAAACGTATATGTCACAGCAAGAACATCTTGTCTATTAGTTGAGATCAATTCCCATCTGATTTAACTTAGTGCCTATAATGGTGGTGTTATCCCAATGCAATACTTACTATAGGTGAGTAGCAGGGAACGTAAACGTATATGTCACAGCAAGAACATCTTGTCTATTAGTTGAGATCAATTCCCATCTGATTTAACTTAGTGCCTATAATGGCGGTGTTATACCAATGCAATACTTACTATAGGTGAGTAGCAGGGAAAGTAAACGTATATGTTACAGCAAGAACATCTTGTCTATTAATTGAGATCAATTCCCATCTGATTTAACTTAGTGCCTATAATGGCGGTTTTATACCAATGCAATACTTACTATAGGTGAGTAGCAGGGAAAGTATACGTATATGTCACAGCTAGAACATCTTGTCTATTAGTTGAGATCAATTCCCATCTGATTTAATTTAGTGCCTATAATGGCGGTTTTATACCAATGCAATACTTACTATAGGTGAGTAGCAGGGAAAGTATACGTATATGTCACAGCTAGAGCATCTTGTCTATTAGTTGAGATCAATTCCCATCTGATTTAACTTAGTGCCTATAATGGCGGTGTTATACCAATGCAATGCAATACTTACTATAGGTGAGTAGCAGGGAAAGTATACGTATATGTCACAGCTAGAACATCTTGTCTATTAGTTGAGATCAATTCCCATCTGATTTAACTTAGTGCCTATAATGGCGGTGTTATACCAATGCAATACTTACTATAGGTGAGTAGCAGGGAAAGTAAACGTATATGTCACAGCAAGAACATCTTGTCTATTAGTTGAGATCAATTCCCATCTGATTTAACTTAGTGCCTATAATGGCGGTGTTATACCAATGCAATACTTACTATAGGTGAGTAGCAGGGAAAGTATACGTATATGTCACAGCTAGAACATCTTGTCTATTAGTTGAGATCAATTCCCATCTGATTTAACTTAGTGCCTATAATGGCGGTGTTATACCAATGCAATACTTACTATAGATGAGTAGCAGGGAAAGTAAACGTATATGTCACAGCAAGAACATCTCTTCTATTAATTGAGATCAATTCCCATCTTATTTAACTTAGTGCCTATAATGGCGGTTTTATACCTATGCAATACTTACTATAGGTGAGTAGCAGGGAAAGTATACGTATATGTCACAGCTAGAACATCTTGTCTATTAGTTGAGATCAGTTCCCATCTGATTTAACTTAGTGCCTATAATGGCGGTGTTATACCAATGCAATACTTACTATAGGTGAGTAGCAGGGAAAGTAAACGTATATGTCACAGCAAGAACATCTTGTCTATTAGTTGAGATCAATTCCCATCTGATTTAACTTAGTGCCTATAATGGTGGTGTTATCCCAATGCAATACTTACTATAGGTGAGTAGCAGGGAACGTAAACGTATATGTCACAGCAAGAACATCTTGTCTATTAGTTGAGATCAATTCCCATCTGATTTAACTTAGTGCCTATAATGGCGGTGTTATACCAATGCAATACTTACTATAGGTGAGTAGCAGGGAAAGTAAACGTATATGTTACAGCAAGAACATCTTGTCTATTAATTGAGATCAATTCCCATCTGATTTAACTTAGTGCCTATAATGGCGGTTTTATACCAATGCAATACTTACTATAGGTGAGTAGCAGGGAAAGTATACGTATATGTCACAGCTAGAACATCTTGTCTATTAGTTGAGATCAATTCCCATCTGATTTAACTTAGTGCCTATAATGGCGGTTTTATACCAATGCAATACTTACTATAGGTGAGTAGCAGGGAAAGTATACGTATATGTCACAGCTAGAACATCTTGTCTATTAGTTGAGATCAATTCCCATCTGATTTAACTTAGTGCCTATAATGGCGGTGTTATACCAATGCAATACTTACTATAGGTGAGTAGCAGGGAAAGTATACGTATATGTCACAGCTAGAACATCTTGCCTATTAGTTGAGATCAATTCCCATCTGATTTAACTTAGTGCCTATAATGGCGGTGTTATACCAATGCAATACTTACTATAGGTGAGTAGCAGGGAAAGTAAACGTATATGTCACAGCAAGAACATCTTGTCTATTAGTTGAGATCAATTCCCATCTGATTTAACTTAGTGCCTATAATGGCGGTGTTATACCAATGCAATACTTACTATAGGTGAGTAGCAGGGAAAGTATACGTATATGTCACAGCTAGAACATCTTGTCTATTAGTTGAGATCAATTCCCATCTGATTTAACTTAGTGCCTATAATGGCGGTGTTATACCAATGCAATACTTACTATAGATGAGTAGCAGGGAAAGTAAACGTATATGTCACAGCAAGAACATCTCTTCTATTAATTGAGATCAATTCCCATCTGATTTAACTTAGTGCCTATAATGGCGGTGTTATCCCAATGCAATACTTACTATAGGTGAGTAGCAGGGAAAGTAAACGTATATGTCACAGCAAGAACATCTCTTCTATTAATTGAGATCAATTCCCATCTGATTTAACTTAGTGCCTATAATGGCGGTGTTATACCAATGCAATACTTACTATAGGTGAGTAGCAGGGAAAGTAAACGTATATGTCACAGCAAGAACATCTTGTCTATTAGTTGAGATCAATTCCCATCTGATTTAACTTAGTGCCTATAATGGCGGTGTTATACCAATGCAATACTTACTATAGGTGAGTAGCAGGGAAAGTAAACGTATATGTCACAGCAAGAACATCTTGTCTATTAGTTGAGATCAATTCCCATCTGATTTAACTTAGTGCCTATAATGGCGGTGTTATACCAATGCAATACTTACTATAGGTGAGTAGCAGGGAAAGTAAACGTATATGTCACAGCAAGAACATCTCTTCTATTAATTGAGATCAATTCCCATCTGATTTAACTTAGTGCCTATAATGGCGGTGTTATACCAATGCAATACTTACTATAGGTGAGTAGCAGGGAAAGTAAACATATATGTCACAGC
Organism: Deroplatys truncata; assembly: GCA_030765065.1. Taxonomy (NCBI): domain Eukaryota; kingdom Metazoa; phylum Arthropoda; class Insecta; order Mantodea; family Mantidae; genus Deroplatys; species Deroplatys truncata. The sequence goes on from CM060975.1 coordinate 784,921, forward strand.
AAGAACATCTTGTCTATTAGTTGAGATCAATTCCCATCTGATTTAACTTAGTGCCTATAATGGCGGTGTTATACCAATGCAATACTTACTATAGTGAGTTGCAGGGAAAGTAAACGTATATGTCACAGCAAGAACATCTTGTCTATTAGTTGAGATCAATTCCCATCTGATTTAACTTAGTGCCTATAATGGCGGTGTTATACCAATGCAATACTTATTATAGGTGAGTAGCAGGGAAAGTAAACGTATATGTCACAGCAAGAACATCTTGTCTATTAGTTGAGATCAATTCCCATCTGATTTAACTTAGTGCCTATAATGGCGGTGTTATACCAATGCAATACTTACTATAGGTGAGTAGCAGGGAAAGTAAACGTATATGTCACAGCAAGAACATCTTGTCTATTAGTTGAGATCAATTCCCATCTGATTTAACTTAGTGCCTATAATGGTGGTGTTATCCCAATGCAATACTTACTATAGGTGAGTAGCAGGGAACGTAAACGTATATGTCACAGCAAGAACATCTTGTCTATTAGTTGAGACCAATTCCCATCTGATTTAACTTAGTGCCTATAATGGCGGTGTTATACCAATGCAATACTTACTATAGGTGAGTAGCAGGGAAAGTAAACGTATATGTTACAGCAAGAACATCTTGTCTATTAATTGAGATCAATTCCCATCTGATTTAACTTAGTGCCTATAATGGCGGTTTTATACCAATGCAATACTTACTATAGGTGAGTAGCAGGGAAAGTATACGTATATGTCACAGCTAGAACATCTTGTCTATTAGTTGAGATCAATTCCCATCTGATTTAACTTAGTGCCTATAATGGCGGTTTTATACCAATGCAATACTTACTATAGGTGAGTAGCAGGGAAAGTATACGTATATGTCACAGCTAGAACATCTTGTCTATTAGTTGAGATCAATTCCCATCTGATTTAACTTAGTGCCTATAATGGCGGTGTTATACCAATGCAATACTTACTATAGGTGAGTAGCAGGGAAAGTATACGTATATGTCACAGCTAGAACATCTTGTCTATTAGTTGAGATCAATTCCCATCTGATTTAACTTAGTGCCTATAATGGCGGTGTTATACCAATGCAATACTTACTATAGGTGAGTAGCAGGGAAAGTAAACGTATATGTCACAGCAAGAACATCTTGTCTATTAGTTGAGATCAATTCCCATCTGATTTAACTTAGTGCCTATAATGGCGGTGTTATACCAATGCAATACTTACTATAGGTGAGTAGCAGGGAAAGTATACGTATATGTCACAGCTAGAACATCTTGTCTATTAGTTGAGATCAATTCCCATCTGATTTAACTTAGTGCCTATAATGGCGGTGTTATACCAATGCAATACTTACTATAGATGAGTAGCAGGGAAAGTAAACGTATATGTCACAGCAAGAACATCTCTTCTATCAATTGAGATCAATTTCCATCTGATTTAACTTAGTGCCTATAATGGCGGTGTTATACCAATGCAATACTTACTATAGGTGAGTAGCAGGGAAAGTAAACGTATATGTCACAGCAAGAACATCTTGTCTATTAGTTGAGATCAATTCCCATCTGATTTAACTTAGTGCCTATAATGGCGGTGTTATACCAATGCAATACTTACTATAGGTGAGTAGCAGGGAAAGTATACGTATATGTCACAGCAAGAACATCTTGTCTATTAGTTGAGATCAATTCCCATCTGATTTAACTTAGTGCCTATAATGGTGGTGTTATACCAATGCAATACTTACTATAGGTGAGTAGCAGGGAAAGTATACGTATATGTCACAGCTAGAACATCTCGTCTATTAATTGAGATCAGTTCCCATCTGATTTAACTTAGTGCCTATAATGGCGGTGTTATCCCAATGCAATACTTACTATAGGTGAGTAGCAGGGAAAGTAAACGTATATGTCACAGCTAGAACATCTTGTCTATTAATTGAGATCAATTCCCATTTGATTTAACTTAGTGCCTATAATGGCGGTGTTATACCAATGCAATACTTACTATAGGTGAGTAGCAGGGAAAGTAAACATATATGTCACAGCAAGAACATCTCGTCTATTAATTGAGATCAATTCCCATCTGATTTAACTTAGTGCCTATAATGGCGGTGTTATACCAATGCAATACTTACTATAGGTGAGTAGCAGGGAAAGTAAACATATATGTCACAGCAAGAACATCTAGTCTATTAATTGAGATCAATTCCCATCTGATTTAACTTAGTGCCTATAATGGCGGTGTTATACCAATGCAATACTTACTATAGGTGAGTAGCAGGGAAAGTAAAAGTATATGTCACAGCAAGAACATCTCTTCTATTAATTGAGATCAATTCCCATCTGATTTAACTTAGTGCCTATAATGGCGGTGTTATCCCAATGCAATACTTACTATAGGTGAGTAGCAGGGAAAGTAAACGTATATGTCACAGCTAGAACATCTTGTCTATTAATTGAGAACAATTCCCATCTGATTTAACTTAGTGCCCATAATGGCGGTGTTATCCCAATGCAATACTTACTATAGGTGAGTAGCAGGGAAAGTAAACGTATATGTCACAGCAAGAACATCTCTTCTATTAATTGAGATCAATTCCCATCTGATTTAACTTAGTGCCTATAATGGCGGTGTTATACCAATGCAATACTTACTATAGGTGAGTAGCAGGGAAAGTAAACGTATATGTCACAGCTAGAACATCTTGTCTATTAATTGAGATCAATTCCCATCTGATTTAACTTAGTGCCTATAATGGCGGTGTTATACCAATGCAATACTTACTATAGGTGAGTAGCAGGCAAAGTAAACATATACGTCACAGCAAGAACATCTCGTCTATTAATTGAGATGAATTCCCATCTGATTTAACTTAGTGCCTATAATGGCGGTGTTATCCCAATGCAATACTTACTATAGGTGAGTAGCAGGGAAAGTAAACGTATATGTCACAGCAAGAACATCTCGTCTATTAGATGAGATCAATTCCCATCTGATTTAACTTAGTGCCTATAATGGCGGTGTTATACCAATGCAATACTTACTATAGGTGAGTAGCAGGGAAAGTAAACGTATATGTCACAGCAAGAACATCTCTTCTATTAATTGAGATCAATTCCCATCTGATTTAACTTAGTGCCTATAATGGCGGTGTTATACCAATGCAATACTTACTATAGGTGAGTAGCAGGGAAAGTCAACGTATATGTCACAGCAAGAACATCTTGTCTATTAGTTGAGATCAATTCCCATCTGATTTAACTTAGTGCCTATAATGGCGGTGTTATACCAATGCAATACTTACTATAGGTGAGTAGCAGGGAAAGTAAACGTATATGTCACAGCAAGAACATCTTGTCTATTAGTTGAGATCAATTCCCATCTGATTTAACTTAGTGCCTATAATGGCGGTGTTATACCAATGCAATACTTACTATAGGTGAGTAGCAGGGAAAGTAAACGTATATGTCACAGCAAGAACATCTTGTCTATTAGTTGAGATCAATTCCCATCTGATTTAACTTAGTGCCTATAATGGCGGTGTTATACCAATGCAATACTTACTATAGGTGAGTAGCAGGGAAAGTAAACGTATATGTCACAGCAAGAACATCTTGTCTATTAGTTGAGATCAATTCCCATCTGATTTAACTTAGTGCCTATAATGGCGGTGTTATACCAATGCAATACTTACTATAGGTGAGTAGCAGGGAAAGTAAACGTATATGTCACAGCAAGAACATCTCTTCTATTAATTGAGATCAATTCCCATCTGATTTAACTTAGTGCCTATAATGGCGGTGTTATACCAATGCAATACTTACTATAGGTGAGTAGCAGGGAAAGTAAACGTATATGTCACAGCAAGAACATCTTGTCTATTAGTTGAGATCAATTCCCATCTGATTTAACTTAGTGCCTATAATGGCGGTGTTATACCAATGCAATACTTACTATAGGTGAGTAGCAGGGAAAGTAAACGTATATGTCACAGCAAGAACATCTTGTCTATTAGTTGAGATCAATTCCCATCTGATTTAACTTAGTGCCTATAATGGCGGTGTTATACCAATGCAATACTTACTATAGGTGAGTAGCAGGGAAAGTAAACGTATATGTCACAGCAAGAACATCTTGTCTATTAGTTGAGATCAATTCCCATCTGATTTAACTTAGTGCCTATAATGGCGGTGTTATACCAATGCAATACTTACTATAGGTGAGTAGCAGGGAAAGTAAACGTATATGTCACAGCAAGAACATCTTGTCTATTAATTGAGATCAATTCCCATCTGATTTAACTTAGTGCCTATAATGGCGGTTTTATACCAACGCAATACTTACTATAGGTGAGTAGCAGGGAAAGTATACGTATATGTCACAGCTAGATCATCTTGTCTATTAGTTGAGATCAATTCCCATCTGATTTAACTTAGTGCCTATAATGGCGGTTTTATACCAATGCAATACTTACTATAGGTGAGTAGCAGGGAAAGTATACGTATATGTCACAGCTAGAACATCTTGTCTATTAGTTGAGATCAGTTCCCATCTGATTTAACTTAGTGCCTATAATGGCGGTGTTATACCAATGCAATACTTACTATAGGTGAGTAGCAGGGAAAGTAAACGTATATGTCACAGCAAGAACATCTTGTCTATTAGTTGAGATCAATTCCCATCTGATTTAACTTAGTGCCTATAATGGCGGTGTTATACCAATGCAATACTTACTATAGGTGAGTAGCAGGGAAAGTATACGTATATGTCACAGCTAGAACATCTTGTCTATTAGTTGAGATCAATTCCCATCTGATTTAACTTAGTGCCTATAATGGCGGTGTTATACCAATGCAATACTTACTATAGATGAGTAGCAGGGAAAGTAAACGTATATGTCACAGCAAGAACATCTCTTCTATTAATTGAGATCAATTCCCATCTGATTTAACTTAGTGCCTATAATGGCGGTGTTATACCAATGCAATACTTACTATAGGTGAGTAGCAGGGAAAGTAAACGTATATGTCACAGCAAGAACATCTTGTCTATTAGTTGAGATCAATTCCCATCTGATTTAACTTAGTGCCTATAATGGCGGTGTTATACCAATGCAATACTTACTATAGGTGAGTAGCAGGGAAAGTATACGTATATGTCACAGCAAGAACATCTTGTCTATTAGTTGAGATCAATTCCCATCTGATTTAACTTAGTGCCTATAATGGTGGTGTTATACCAATGCAATACTTACTATAGGTGAGTAGCAGGGAAAGTATACGTATATGTCACAGCTAGAACATCTTGTCTATTAGTTGAGATCAATTCCCATCTGATTTAACTTAGTGCCTATAATGGCGGTGTTATCCCAATGCAATACTTACTATAGGTGAGTAGCAGGGAAAGTAAACGTATATGTCACAGCAAGAACATCTCGTCTATTAATTGAGATCAGTTCCCATCTGATTTAACTTAGTGCCTATAATGGCGGTGTTATCCCAATGCAATACTTACTATAGGTGAGTAGCAGGGAAAGTAAACGTATATGTCACAGCTAGAACATCTTGTCTATTAATTGAGATCAATTCCCATTTGATTTAACTTAGTGCCTATAATGGCGGTGTTATACCAATGCAATACTTACTATAGGTGAGTAGCAGGGAAAGTAAACATATATGTCACAGCAAGAACATCTCGTCTATTAATTGAGATCAATTCCCATCTGATTTAACTTAGTGCCTATAATGGCGGTGTTATACCAATGCAATACTTACTATAGGTGAGTAGCAGGGAAAGTAAACATATATGTCACAGCAAGAACATCTAGTCTATTAATTGAGATCAATTCCCATCTGATTTAACTTAGTGCCTATAATGGCGGTGTTATACCAATGCAATACTTACTATAGGTGAGTAGCAGGGAAAGTAAAAGTATATGTCACAGCAAGAACATCTCTTCTATTAATTGAGATCAATTCCCATCTGATTTAACTTAGTGCCTATAATGGCGGTGTTATCCCAATGCAATACTTACTATAGGTGAGTAGCAGGGAAAGTAAACGTATATGTCACAGCTAGAACATCTTGTCTATTAATTGAGAACAATTCCCATCTGATTTAACTTAGTGCCCATAATGGCGGTGTTATCCCAATGCAATACTTACTATAGGTGAGTAGCAGGGAAAGTAAACGTATATGTCACAGCAAGAACATCTCTTCTATTAATTGAGATCAATTCCCATCTGATTTAACTTAGTGCCTATAATGGCGGTGTTATACCAATGCAATACTTACTATAGGTGAGTAGCAGGGAAAGTAAACGTATATGTCACAGCTAGAACATCTTGTCTATTAATTGAGATCAATTCCCATCTGATTTAACTTAGTGCCTATAATGGCGGTGTTATACCAATGCAATACTTACTATAGGTGAGTAGCAGGCAAAGTAAACATATACGTCACAGCAAGAACATCTCGTCTATTAAATGAGATCAATTCCCATCTGATTTAACTTAGTGCCTATAATGGCGGTGTTATCCCAATGCAATACTTACTATAGGTGAGTAGCAGGGAAAGTAAACGTATATGTCACAGCAAGAACATCTCGTCTATTAGTTGAGATCAATTCCCATCTGATTTAACTTAGTGCCTATAATGGCGGTGTTATACCAATGCAATACTTACTATAGGTGAGTAGCAGGGAAAGTAAACGTATATGTCACAGCAAGAACATCTCTTCTATTAATTGAGATCAATTCCCATCTGATTTAACTTAGTGCCTATAATGGCGGTGTTATACCAATGCAATACTTACTATAGGTGAGTAGCAGGGAAAGTCAACGTATATGTCACAGCAAGAACATCTTGTCTATTAGTTGAGATCAATTCCCATCTGATTTAACTTAGTGCCTATAATGGCGGTGTTATACCAATGCAATACTTACTATAGGTGAGTAGCAGGGAAAGTAAACGTATATGTCACAGCAAGAACATCTTGTCTATTAGTTGAGATCAATTCCCATCTGATTTAACTTAGTGCCTATAATGGCGGTGTTATACCAATGCAATACTTACTATAGGTGAGTAGCAGGGAAAGTAAACGTATATGTCACAGCAAGAACATCTTGTCTATTAGTTGAGATCAATTCCCATCTGATTTAACTTAGTGCCTATAATGGCGGTGTTATACCAATGCAATACTTACTATAGGTGAGTAGCAGGGAAAGTAAACGTATATGTCACAGCAAGAACATCTTGTCTATTAGTTGAGATCAATTCCCATCTGATTTAACTTAGTGCCTATAATGGCGGTGTTATACCAATGCAATACTTACTATAGGTGAGTAGCAGGGAAAGTAAACGTATATGTCACAGCAAGAACATCTCTTCTATTAATTGAGATCAATTCCCATCTGATTTAACTTAGTGCCTATAATGGCGGTGTTATACCAATGCAATACTTACTATAGGTGAGTAGCAGGGAAAGTAAACGTATATGTCACAGCAAGAACATCTTGTCTATTAGTTGAGATCAATTCCCATCTGATTTAACTTAGTGCCTATAATGGCGGTGTTATACCAATGCAATACTTACTATAGGTGAGTAGCAGGGAAAGTAAACGTATATGTCACAGCAAGAACATCTTGTCTATTAGTTGAGATCAATTCCCATCTGATTTAACTTAGTGCCTATAATGGCGGTGTTATACCAATGCAATACTTACTATAGGTGAGTAGCAGGGAAAGTAAACGTATATGTCACAGCAAGAACATCTTGTCTATTAGTTGAGATCAATTCCCATCTGATTTAACTTAGTGCCTATAATGGCGGTGTTATACCAATGCAATACTTACTATAGGTGAGTAGCAGGGAAAGTAAACGTATATGTCACAGCAAGAACATCTTGTCTATTAATTGAGATCAATTCCCATCTGATTTAACTTAGTGCCTATAATGGCGGTTTTATACCAACGCAATACTTACTATAGGTGAGTAGCAGGGAAAGTATACGTATATGTCACAGCTAGATCATCTTGTCTATTAGTTGAGATCAATTCCCATCTGATTTAACTTAGTGCCTATAATGGCGGTTTTATACCAATGCAATACTTACTATAGGTGAGTAGCAGGGAAAGTATACGTATATGTCACAGCTAGAACATCTTGTCTATTAGTTGAGATCAGTTCCCATCTGATTTAACTTAGTGCCTATAATGGCGGTGTTATACCAATGCAATACTTACTATAGGTGAGTAGCAGGGAAAGTAAACGTATATGTCACAGCAAGAACATCTTGTCTATTAGTTGAGATCAATTCCCATCTGATTTAACTTAGTGCCTATAATGGTGGTGTTATCCCAATGCAATACTTACTATAGGTGAGTAGCAGGGAACGTAAACGTATATGTCACAGCAAGAACATCTTGTCTATTAGTTGAGATCAATTCCCATCTGATTTAACTTAGTGCCTATAATGGCGGTGTTATACCAATGCAATACTTACTATAGGTGAGTAGCAGGGAAAGTAAACGTATATGTTACAGCAAGAACATCTTGTCTATTAATTGAGATCAATTCCCATCTGATTTAACTTAGTGCCTATAATGGCGGTTTTATACCAATGCAATACTTACTATAGGTGAGTAGCAGGGAAAGTATACGTATATGTCACAGCTAGAACATCTTGTCTATTAGTTGAGATCAATTCCCATCTGATTTAACTTAGTGCCTATAATGGCGGTGTTATACCAATGCAATACTTACTATAGGTGAGTAGCAGGGAAAGTAAACGTATATGTCACAGCAAGAACATCTTGTCTATTAGTTGAGATCAATTCCCATCTGATTTAACTTAGTGCCTATAATGGCGGTGTTATACCAATGCAATACTTACTATAGGTGAGTAGCAGGGAAAGTAAACGTATATGTCACAGCAAGAACATCTTGTCTATTAATTGAGATCAATTCCCATCTGATTTAACTTAGTGCCTATAATGGCGGTTTTATACCAACGCAATACTTACTATAGGTGACTAGCAGGGAAAGTATACGTATATGTCACAGCTAGATCATCTTGTCTATTAGTTGAGATCAATTCCCATCTGATTTAACTTAGTGCCTATAATGGCGGTTTTATACCAATGCAATACTTACTATAGGTGAGTAGCAGGGAAAGTATACGTATATGTCACAGCTAGAACATCTTGTCTATTAGTTGAGATCAGTTCCCATCTGATTTAACTTAGTGCCTATAATGGCGGTGTTATACCAATGCAATACTTACTATAGGTGAGTAGCAGGGAAAGTAAACGTATATGTCACAGCAAGAACATCTTGTCTATTAGTTGAGATCAATTCCCATCTGATTTAACTTAGTGCCTATAATGGTGGTGTTATCCCAATGCAATACTTACTATAGGTGAGTAGCAGGGAACGTAAACGTATATGTCACAGCAAGAACATCTTGTCTATTAGTTGAGATCAATTCCCATCTGATTTAACTTAGTGCCTATAATGGCGGTGTTATACCAATGCAATACTTACTATAGGTGAGTAGCAGGGAAAGTAAACGTATATGTTACAGCAAGAACATCTTGTCTATTAATTGAGATCAATTCCCATCTGATTTAACTTAGTGACTATAATGGCGGTTTTATACCAATGCAATACTTACTATAGGTGAGTAGCAGGGAAAGTATACGTATATGTCACAGCTAGAACATCTTGTCTATTAGTTGAGATCAATTCCCATCTGATTTAATTTAGTGCCTATAATGGCGGTTTTATACCAATGCAATACTTACTATAGGTGAGTAGCAGGGAAAGTATACGTATATGTCACAGCTAGAGCATCTTGTCTATTAGTTGAGATCAATTCCCATCTGATTTAACTTAGTGCCTATAATGGCGGTGTTATACCAATGCAATGCAATACTTACTATAGGTGAGTAGCAGGGAAAGTATACGTATATGTCACAGCTAGAACATCTTGTCTATTAGTTGAGATCAATTCCCATCTGATTTAACTTAGTGCCTATAATGGCGGTGTTATACCAATGCAATACTTACTATAGGTGAGTAGCAGGGAAAGTAAACGTATATGTCACAGCAAGAACATCTTGTCTATTAGTTGAGATCAATTCCCATCTGATTTAACTTAGTGCCTATAATGGCGGTGTTATACCAATGCAATACTTACTATAGGTGAGTAGCAGGGAAAGTATACGTATATGTCACAGCTAGAACATCTTGTCTATTAGTTGAGATCAATTCCCATCTGATTTAACTTAGTGCCTATAATGGCGGTTTTATACCAATGCAATACTTACTATAGATGAGTAGCAGGGAAAGTAAACGTATATGTCACAGCAAGAACATCTCTTCTATTAATTGAGATCAATTCCCATCTGATTTAACTTAGTGCCTATAATGGCGGTGTTATACCAATGCAATACTTACTATAGGTGAGTAGCAGGGAAAGTAAACGTATATGTCACAGCAAGAACATCTTGTCTATTAGTTGAGATCAATTCCCATCTGATTTAACTTAGTGCCTATAATGGCGGTGTTATACCAATGCAATACTTACTATAGGTGAGTAGCAGGGAAAGTATACGTATATGTCACAGCAAGAACATCTTGTCTATTAGTTGAGATCAATTCCCATCTGATTTAACTTAGTGCCTATAATGGTGGTGTTATACCAATGCAATACTTACTATAGGTGAGTAGCAGGGAAAGTATACGTATATGTCACAGCTAGAACATCTTGTCTATTAGTTGAGATCAATTCCCATCTGATTTAACTTAGTGCCTATAATGGCGGTGTTATCCCAATGCAATACTTACTATAGGTGAGTAGCAGGGAAAGTAAACGTATATGTCACAGCAAGAACATCTCGTCTATTAATTGAGATCAGTTCCCATCTGATTTAACTTAGTGCCTATAATGGCGGTGTTATCCCAATGCAATACTTACTATAGGTGAGTAGCAGGGAAAGTAAACGTATATGTCACAGCTAGAACATCTTGTCTATTAATTGAGATCAATTCCCATCTGATTTAACTTAGTGCCTATAATGGCGGTGTTATACCAATGCAATACTTACTATAGGTGAGTAGCAGGGAAAGTAAACATATATGTCACAGCAAGAACATCTCGTCTATTAATTGAGATCAATTCCCATCTGATTTAACTTAGTGCCTATAATGGCGGTGTTATACCAATGCAATACTTACTATAGGTGAGTAGCAGGGAAAGTAAACATATATGTCACAGCAAGAACATCTAGTCTATTAATTGAGATCAATTCCCATCTGATTTAACTTAGTGCCTATAATGGCGGTGTTATACCAATGCAATACTTACTATAGGTGAGTAGCAGGGAAAGTAAACGTATATGTCACAGCAAGAACATCTCTTCTATTAATTGAGATCAATTCCCATCTGATTTAACTTAGTGCCTATAATGGCGGTGTTATCCCAATGCAATACTTACTATAGGTGAGTAGCAGGGAAAGTAAACGTATATGTCACAGCTAGAACATCTTGTCTATTAATTGAGAACAATTCCCATCTGATTTAACTTAGTGCCTATAATGGCGGTGTTATCCCAATGCAATACTTACTATAGGTGAGTAGCAGGGAAAGTAAACGTATATGTCACAGCAAGAACATCTCTTCTATTAATTGAGATCAATTCCCATCTGATTTAACTTAGTGCCTATAATGGCGGTGTTATACCAATGCAATACTTACTATAGGTGAGTAGCAGGGAAAGTAAACGTATATGTCACAGCTGGAACATCTTGTCTATTAATTGAGATCAATTCCCATCTGATTTAACTTAGTGCCTATAATGGCGGTGTTATACCAATGCAATACTTACTATAGGTGAGTAGCAGGGAAAGTAAACATATATGTCACAGCAAGAACATCTCGTCTATTAATTGAGATCAATTCCCATCTGATTTAACTTAGTGCCTATAATGGCGGTGTTATCCCAATGCAATACTTACTATAGGTGAGTAGCAGGGAAAGTAAACGTATATGTCACAGCAAGAACATCTTGTCTATTAGTTGAGATCAATTCCCATCTGATTTAACTTAGTGCCTATAATAGCGGTGTTATACCAATGCAATACTTATTATAGGTGAGTAGCAGGGAAAGTAAACGTATATGTCACAGCAAGAACATCTCGTCTATTAGTTGAGATCAATTCCCATCTGATTTAACTTAGTGCCTATAATGGCGGTGTTATACCAATGCAATACTTACTATAGGTGAGTAGCAGGGAAAGTAAACGTATATGTCACAGCAAGAACATCTTGTCTATTAGTTGAGATCAATTCCCATCTGATTTAACTTAGTGCCTATAATGGCGGTGTTATACCAATGCAATACTTACTATAGGTGAGTAGCAGGGAAAGTAAACGTATATGTCACAGCTAGAACATCTTGTCTATTAATTGAGATCAATTCCCATCTGACTTAACTTAGTGCCTATAATGGCGGTGTTATACCAATGCAATACTTACTATAGGTGAGTAGCAGGGAAAGTAAACGTATATGTCACAGCAAGAACATCTTGTCTATTAGTTGAGATCAATTCCCATCTGATTTAACTTAGTGCCTATAATGGCGGTGTTATACCAATGCAATACTTACTATAGGTGAGTAGCAGGGAAAGTAAACGTATATGTCACAGCAAGAACATCTCTTCTAATAGTTGAGATCAATTCCCATCTGATTTAACTTAGTGCCTATAATGGCGGTTTTATACCAACGCAATACTTACTATAGGTGACTAGCAGGGAAAGTATACGTATATGTCACAGCTAGATCATCTTGTCTATTAGTTGAGATCAATTCCCATCTGATTTAACTTAGTGCCTATAATGGCGGTTTTATACCAATGCAATACTTACTATAGGTGAGTAGCAGGGAAAGTATACGTATATGTCACAGCTAGAACATCTTGTCTATTAGTTGAGATCAGTTCCCATCTGATTTAACTTAGTGCCTATAATGGCGGTGTTATACCAATGCAATACTTACTATAGGTGAGTAGCAGGGAAAGTAAACGTATATGTCACAGCAAGAACATCTTGTCTATTAGTTGAGATCAATTCCCATCTGATTTAACTTAGTGCCTATAATGGTGGTGTTATCCCAATGCAATACTTACTATAGGTGAGTAGCAGGGAACGTAAACGTATATGTCACAGCAAGAACATCTTGTCTATTAGTTGAGATCAATTCCCATCTGATTTAACTTAGTGCCTATAATGGCGGTGTTATACCAATGCAATACTTACTATAGGTGAGTAGCAGGGAAAGTAAACGTATATGTTACAGCAAGAACATCTTGTCTATTAATTGAGATCAATTCCCATCTGATTTAACTTAGTGACTATAATGGCGGTTTTATACCAATGCAATACTTACTATAGGTGAGTAGCAGGGAAAGTATACGTATATGTCACAGCTAGAACATCTTGTCTATTAGTTGAGATCAATTCCCATCTGATTTAATTTAGTGCCTATAATGGCGGTTTTATACCAATGCAATACTTACTATAGGTGAGTAGCAGGGAAAGTATACGTATATGTCACAGCTAGAGCATCTTGTCTATTAGTTGAGATCAATTCCCATCTGATTTAACTTAGTGCCTATAATGGCGGTGTTATACCAATGCAATGCAATACTTACTATAGGTGAGTAGCAGGGAAAGTATACGTATATGTCACAGCTAGAACATCTTGTCTATTAGTTGAGATCAATTCCCATCTGATTTAACTTAGTGCCTATAATGGCGGTGTTATACCAATGCAATACTTACTATAGGTGAGTAGCAGGGAAAGTAAACGTATATGTCACAGCAAGAACATCTTGTCTATTAGTTGAGATCAATTCCCATCTGATTTAACTTAGTGCCTATAATGGCGGTGTTATACCAATGCAATACTTACTATAGGTGAGTAGCAGGGAAAGTATACGTATATGTCACAGCTAGAACATCTTGTCTATTAGTTGAGATCAATTCCCATCTGATTTAACTTAGTGCCTATAATGGCGGTGTTATACCAATGCAATACTTACTATAGATGAGTAGCAGGGAAAGTAAACGTATATGTCACAGCAAGAACATCTCTTCTATTAATTGAGATCAATTCCCATCTGATTTAACTTAGTGCCTATAATGGCGGTGTTATACCAATGCAATACTTACTATAGGTGAGTAGCAGGGAAAGTAAACGTATATGTCACAGCAAGAACATCTTGTCTATTAGTTGAGATCAATTCCCATCTGATTTAACTTAGTGCCTATAATGGCGGTGTTATACCAATGCAATACTTACTATAGGTGAGTAGCAGGGAAAGTATACGTATATGTCACAGCAAGAACATCTTGTCTATTAGTTGAGATCAATTCCCATCTGATTTAACTTAGTGCCTATAATGGTGGTGTTATACCAATGCAATACTTACTATAGGTGAGTAGCAGGGAAAGTATACGTATATGTCACAGCTAGAACATCTTGTCTATTAGTTGAGATCAATTCCCATCTGATTTAACTTAGTGCCTATAATGGCGGTGTTATCCCAATGCAATACTTACTATAGGTGAGTAGCAGGGAAAGTAAACGTATATGTCACAGCAAGAACATCTCGTCTATTAATTGAGATCAGTTCCCATCTGATTTAACTTAGTGCCTATAATGGCGGTGTTATCCCAATGCAATACTTACTATAGGTGAGTAGCAGGGAAAGTAAACGTATATGTCACAGCTAGAACATCTTGTCTATTAATTGAGATCAATTCCCATCTGATTTAACTTAGTGCCTATAATGGCGGTGTTATACCAATGCAATACTTACTATAGGTGAGTAGCAGGGAAAGTAAACATATATGTCACAGCAAGAACATCTCGTCTATTAATTGAGATCAATTCCCATCTGATTTAACTTAGTGCCTATAATGGCGGTGTTATACCAATGCAATACTTACTATAGGTGAGTAGCAGGGAAAGTAAACATATATGTCACAGCAAGAACATCTAGTCTATTAATTGAGATCAATTCCCATCTGATTTAACTTAGTGCCTATAATGGCGGTGTTATACCAATGCAATACTTACTATAGGTGAGTAGCAGGGAAAGTAAACGTATATGTCACAGCAAGAACATCTCTTCTATTAATTGAGATCAATTCCCATCTGATTTAACTTAGTGCCTATAATGGCGGTGTTATCCCAATGCAATACTTACTATAGGTGAGTAGCAGGGAAAGTAAACGTATATGTCACAGCTAGAACATCTTGTCTATTAATTGAGAACAATTCCCATCTGATTTAACTTAGTGCCTATAATGGCGGTGTTATCCCAATGCAATACTTACTATAGGTGAGTAGCAGGGAAAGTAAACGTATATGTCACAGCAAGAACATCTCTTCTATTAATTGAGATCAATTCCCATCTGATTTAACTTAGTGCCTATAATGGCGGTGTTATACCAATGCAATACTTACTATAGGTGAGTAGCAGGGAAAGTAAACGTATATGTCACAGCTAGAACATCTTGTCTATTAATTGAGATCAATTCCCATCTGATTTAACTTAGTGCCTATAATGGCGGTGTTATACCAATGCAATACTTACTATAGGTGAGTAGCAGGGAAAGTAAACATATATGTCACAGCAAGAACATCTCGTCTATTAATTGAGATCAATTCCCATCTGATTTAACTTAGTGCCTATAATGGCGGTGTTATCCCAATGCAATACTTACTATAGGTGAGTAGCAGGGAAAGTAAACGTATATGTCACAGCAAGAACATCTTGTCTATTAGTTGAGATCAATTCCCATCTGATTTAACTTAGTGCCTATAATAGCGGTGTTATACCAATGCAATACTTATTATAGGTGAGTAGCAGGGAAAGTAAACGTATATGTCACAGCAAGAACATCTCGTCTATTAGTTGAGATCAATTCCCATCTGATTTAACTTAGTGCCTATAATGGCGGTGTTATACCAATGCAATACTTACTATAGGTGAGTAGCAGGGAAAGTAAACGTATATGTCACAGCAAGAACATCTTGTCTATTAGTTGAGATCAATTCCCATCTGATTTAACTTAGTGCCTATAATGGCGGTGTTATACCAATGCAATACTTACTATAGGTGAGTAGCAGGGAAAGTAAACGTATATGTCACAGCTAGAACATCTTGTCTATTAATTGAGATCAATTCCCATCTGACTTAACTTAGTGCCTATAATGGCGGTGTTATACCAATGCAATACTTACTATAGGTGAGTAGCAGGGAAAGTAAACGTATATGTCACAGCAAGAACATCTTGTCTATTAGTTGAGATCAATTCCCATCTGATTTAACTTAGTGCCTATAATGGCGGTGTTATACCAATGCAATACTTACTATAGGTGAGTAGCAGGGAAAGTAAACGTATATGTCACAGCAAGAACATCTCTTCTAATAGTTGAGATCAATTCCCATCTGATTTAACTTAGTGCCTATAATGGCGGTGTTATCCCAATGCAATACTTACTATAGGTGAGTAGCAGAGAAAGTAAACGTATATGTCACAGCAAGAACATCTCGTCTATTAATTGAGATCAATTCCCATCTGATTTAACTTAGTGCCTATAATGGCGGTGTTATCCCAATGCAATACTTACTATAGGTGAGTAGCAGGGAAAGTAAACGTATATGTCACAGCAAGAACATCTTGTCTATTAATTGAGATCAATTCCCATCTGATTTAACTTAGTGCCTATAATGGCGGTGTTATACCAATGCAATACTTACTATAGGTGAGTAGCAGGGAAAGTAAACGTATATGTCACAGCAAGAACATCTTGTCTATTAATTGAGATCAATTCCCATCTGATTTAACTTAGTGCCTATAATGGCGGTGTTATCCCAATGCAATACTTACTATAGGTGAGTAGCAGGGAAAATAAACATATAAGTCACAGCAAGAACATCTTGTCTATTAATTGAGATCAATTCCCATCTGATTTAACTTAGTGCCTATAATGGCGGTGTTATACCAATGCAATACTTACTATAGGTGAGTAGCAGGGAAAGTATACGTATATGTCACAGCAAGAACATCTCTTCTATTAATTGAGATCAATTCCCATCTGCTTTAACTTAGTGCCTATAATGGCGGTGTTATACCGAGCAATACTTACTATAGGTGAGTAGCAGGGAAAGTAAACGTATATGTCACAGCAAGAACATCTTGTCTATTAGTTGAGATCAATTCCCATCTGCTTTAACTTAGTGCCTATAATGGCGGTGTTATACCAATGCAATACTTACTATAGGTGAGTAGCAGGGAAAGTAAACGTATATGTCACAGCAAGAACATCTTGTCTATTAGTTGAGATCAATTCCCATCTGATTTAACTTAGTGCCTATAATGGCGGTGTTATACCAATGCAATACTTACTATAGGTGAGTAGCAGGGAAAGTAAACGTATATGTCACAGCAAGAACATCTCTTCTATTAATTGAGATCAATTCCCATCTGATTTAACTTAGTGCCTATAATGGCGGTGTTATACCAATGCAATACTTACTATAGGTGAGTAGCAGGGAAAGTAAACGTATATGTCACAGCAAGAACATCTCGTCTATTAATTGAGATCAGTTCCCATCTGATTTAACTTAGTGCCTATAATGGCGGTGTTATCCCAATGCAATACTTACTATAGGTGAGTAGCAGGGAAAGTAAACATATATGTCACAGCAAGAACATCTCGTCTATTAATTGAGATCAATTCCCATCTGATTTAACTTAGTGCCTATAATGGCGGTGTTATCCCAATGCAATACCTACTATAGGTGAGTAGCAGAGAAAGTAAACGTATATGTCACAGCAAGAACATCTCGTCTATTAATTGAGATCAATTCCCATCTGATTTAACTTAGTGCCTATAATGGCGGTGTTATCCCAATGCAATACTTACTATAGGTGAGTAGCAGGGAAAGTAAACGTATATGTCACAGCAAGAACATCTTGTCTATTAGTTGAGATCAATTCCCATCTGATTTAACTTAGTGCCTATAATGGCGGTGTTATACCAATGCAATACTTACTATAGGTGAGTAGCAGGGAAAGTAAACGTATATGTCACAGCAAGAACATCTTGTCTATTAGTTGAGATCAATTCCCATCTGATTTAACTTAGTGCCTATAATGGCAGTGTTATCCCAATGCAATACTTACTATAGGTGAGTAGCAGAGAAAGTAAACGTATATGTCACAGCAAGAACATCTCGTCTATTAGTTGAGATCAATTCCCATCTGATTTAACTTAGTGCCTATAATGGCGGTGTTATCCCAATGCAATACTTACTATAGGTGAGTAGCAGAGAAAGTAAACGTATATGTCACAGCAAGAACATCTCGTCTATTAATTGAGATCAATTCCCATCTGATTTAACTTAGTGCCTATAATGGCAGTGTTATCCCAATGCAATACTTACTATAGGTGAGTAGCAGGGAAAGTAAACGTATATGTCACAGCAAGAACATCTTGTCTATTAATTGAGATCAATTCCCATCTGATTTAACTTAGTGCCTATAATGGCGGTGTTATACCAATGCAATACTTACTATAGGTGAGTAGCAGGGAAAGTAAACGTATATGTCACAGCAAGAACATCTTGTCTATTAATTGAGATCAATTCCCATCTGATTTAACTTAGTGCCTATAATGGCGGTGTTATCCCAATGCAATACTTACTATAGGTGAGTAGCAGGGAAAATAAACATATAAGTCACAGCAAGAACATCTTGTCTATTAATTGAGATCAATTCCCATCTGATTTAACTTAGTGCCTATAATGGCGGTGTTATACCAATGCAATACTTACTATAGGTGAGTAGCAGGGAAAGTATACGTATATGTCACAGCAAGAACATCTCTTCTATTAATTGAGATCAATTCCCATCTGATTTAACTTAGTGCCTATAATGGCGGTGTTATACCAATGCAATACTTACTATAGGTGAGTAGCAGGGAAGGTAAACGTATATGTCACAGCAAGAACATCTTGTCTATTAGTTGAGATCAATTCCCATCTGATTTAACTTAGTGCCTATAATGGCGGTGTTATACCAATGCAATACTTACTATAGGTGAGTAGCAGGGAAAGTAAACGTATATGTCACAGCAAGAACATCTTGTCTATTAGTTGAGATCAATTCCCATCTGATTTAACTTAGTGCCTATAATGGCGGTGTTATACCAATGCAATACTTACTATAGGTGAGTAGCAGGGAAAGTAAACGTATATGTCACAGCAAGAACATCTCTTCTATTAATTGAGATCAATTCCCATCTGATTTAACTTAGTGCCTATAATGGCGGTGTTATACCAATGCAATACTTACTATAGGTGAGTAGCAGGGAAAGTAAACGTATAAGTCACAGCAAGAACATCTTGTCTATTAGTTGAGATCAATTCCCATCTGATTTAACTTAGTGCCTATAATGGCGGTGTTATACCAATGCAATACTTACTATAGGTGAGTAGCAGGGAAAGTAAACGTATATGTCACAGCAAGAACATCTTGTCTATTAGTTGAGATCAATTCCCATCTGATTTAACTTAGTGCCTATAATGGCGGTGTTATAACAATGCAATACTTACTATAGGTGAGTAGCAGGGAAAGTAAACGTATATGTCACAGCAAGAACATCTTGTCTATTAATTGAGATCAATTCCCATCTGATTACAACTTAGTGCCTATAATGGCGGTGTTATACCAATGCAATACTTACTATAGGTGAGTAGCAGGGAAAGTAAACATATATGTCACAGCAAGAACATCTTGTCTATTAGTTGAGATCAATTCCCATCTGATTTAACTTAGTGCCTATAATGGCGGTGTTATACCAATGCAATACTTACTATAGGTGAGTAGCAGGGAAAGTAAACGTATATGTCACAGCAAGAACACTTTGTCTATTAGTTGAGATCAATTCCCATCTGATTTAACTTAGTGCCTATAATGGCGGTGTTATACCAATGCAATACTTACTATAGGTGAGTAGCAGGGAAAGTAAACGTATATGTCACAGCAAGAACATCTCTTCTATTAATTGAGATCAATTCCCATCTGATTTAACTTAGTGCCTATAATGGCGGTGTTATACCAATGCAATACTTACTATAGGTGAGTAGCAGGGAAAGTAAACGTATATGTCACAGCAAGAACATCTTGTCTATTAGTTGAGATCAATTCCCATCTGATTTAACTTAGTGCCTATAATGGCGGTGTTATACCAATGCAATACTTACTATAGGTGAGTAGCAGGGAAAGTAAACGTATATGTCACAGCAAGAACATCTCTTCTATTAATTGAGATCAATTCCCATCTGATTTAACTTAGTGCCTATAATGGCGGTGTTATACCAATGCAATACTTACTATAGGTGAGTAGCAGGGAAAGTAAACGTATATGTCACAGCAAGAACATCTTGTCTATTAGTTGAGATCAATTCCCATCTGATTTAACTTAGTGCCTATAATGGCGGTGTTATACCAATGCAATACTTACTATAGGTGAGTAGCAGGGAAAGTAAACGTATATGTCACAGCAAGAACACTTTGTCTATTAGTTGAGATCAATTCCCATCTGATTTAACTTAGTGCCTATAATGGCGGTGTTATACCAATGCAATACTTACTATAGGTGAGTAGCAGGGAAAGTAAACGTATATGTCACAGCAAGAACATCTCTTCTATTAATTGAGATCAATTCCCATCTGATTTAACTTAGTGCCTATAATGGCGGTGTTATACCAATGCAATACTTACTATAGGTGAGTAGCAGGGAAAGTAAACGTATATGTCACAGCAAGAACATCTTGTCTATTAGTTGAGATCAATTCCCATCTGATTTAACTTAGTGCCTATAATAGCGGTGTTATACCAATGCAATACTTACTATAGGTGAGTAGCAGGGAAAGTAAACGTATATGTCACAGCAAGAACATCTTGTCTATTAGTTGAGATCAATTCCCATCTGATTTAACTTAGTGCCTATAATGGCGGTGTTATACCAATGCAATACTTACTATAGGTGAGTAGCAGGAAAAGTAAACGTATATGTCACAGCAAGAACATCTTGTCTATTAGTTGAGATCAATTCCCATCTGATTTAACTTAGTGCCTATAATGGCGGTGTTATACCAATGCAATACTTACTATAGGTGAGTAGCAGGGAAAGTAAACGTATATGTCACAGCAAGAACATCTTGTCTATTAATTGAGATCAATTCCCATCTGATTTAACTTAGTGCCTATAATGGCGGTTTTATACCAATGCAATACTTACTATAGGTGAGTAGCAGGGAAAGTATACGTATATGTCACAGCTAGAACATCTTGTCTATTAGTTGAGATCAATTCCCATCTGATTTAACTTAGTGCCTATAATGGTGGTGTTATCCCAATGCAATACTTAATATAGGTGAGTAGCAGGGAACGTAAACGTATATGTCACAGCAAGAACATCTTGTCTATTAGTTGAGATCAATTCCCATCTGATTTAACTTAGTGCCTATAATGGCGGTGTTATACCAATGCAATACTTACTATAGGTGAGTAGCAGGGAAAGTAAACGTATATGTTACAGCAAGAACATCTTGTCTATTAGTTGAGATCAATTCCCATCTGATTTAACTTAGTGCCTATAATGGCGGTTTTATACCAATGCAATACTTACTATAGGTGAGTAGCAGGGAAAGTATACGTATATGTCACAGCTAGAACATCTTGTCTATTAGTTGAGATCAATTCCCATCTGATTTAACTTAGTGCCTATAATGGCGGTTTTATACCAATGCAATACTTACTATAGGTGAGTAGCAGGGAAAGTATACGTATATGTCACAGCTAGAACATCTTGTCTATTAGTTGAGATCAATTCCCATCTGATTTAACTTAGTGCCTATAATGGCGGTGTTATACCAATGCAATACTTACTATAGGTGAGTAGCAGGGAAAGTATACGTATATGTCACAGCTAGAACATCTTGTCTATTAGTTGAGATCAATTCCCATCTGATTTAACTTAGTGCCTATAATGGCGGTGTTATACCAATGCAATACTTACTATAGGTGAGTAGCAGGGAAAGTATACGTATATGTCACAGCTAGAACATCTTGTCTATTAGTTGAGATCAATTCCCATCTGATTTAACTTAGTGCCTATAATGGCGGTGTTATACCAATGCAATACTTACTATAGATGAGTAGCAGGGAAAGTAAACGTATATGTCACAGCAAGAACATCTCTTCTATTAATTGAGATCAATTCCCATCTGATTTAACTTAGTGCCTATAATGGCGGTGTTATCCCAATGCAATACTTACTATAGGTGAGTAGCAGGGAAAGTAAACGTATATGTCACAGCAAGAACATCTCTTCTATTAATTGAGATCAATTCCCATCTGATTTAACTTAGTGCCTATAATGGCGGTGTTATACCAATGCAATACTTACTATAGGTGAGTAGCAGGGAAAGTAAACGTATATGTCACAGCAAGAACATCTTGTCTATTAGTTGAGATCAATTCCCATCTGATTTAACTTAGTGCCTATAATGGTGGTGTTATCCCAATGCAATACTTACTATAGGTGAGTAGCAGGGAACGTAAACGTATATGTCACAGCAAGAACACCTTGTCTATTAGTTGAGACCAATTCCCATCTGATTTAACTTAGTGCCTATAATGGCGGTGTTATACCAATGCAATACTTACTATAGGTGAGTAGCAGGGAAAGTAAACGTATATGTTACAGCAAGAACATCTTGTCTATTAATTGAGATCAATTCCCATCTGATTTAACTTAGTGCCTATAATGGCGGTCTTATACCAATGCAATACTTACTATAGGTGAGTAGCAGGGAAAGTATACGTATATGTCACAGCTAGAACATCTTGTCTATTAGTTGAGATCAATTCCCATCTGATTTAACTTAGTGCCTATAATGGCGGTTTTATACCAATGCAATACTTACTATAGGTGAGTAGCAGGGAAAGTATACGTATATGTCACAGCTAGAACGTCTTGTCTATTAGTTGAGATCAATTCCCATCTGATTTAACTTAGTGCCTATAATGGCGGTGTTATCCCAATGCAATACTTACTATAGGTGAGTAGCAGGGAAAGTAAACGTATATGTCACAGCAAGAACATCTCGTCTATTAATTGAGATCAGTTCCCATCTGATTTAACTTAGTGCCTATAATGGCGGTGTTCTCCCAATGCAATACTTACTATAGGTGAGTAGCAGGGAAAGTAAGCGTATATGTCACAGCTAGAACATCTTGTCTATTAATTGAGATCAATTCCCATTTGATTTAACTTAGTGCCTATAATGGCGGTGTTATACCAATGCAATACTTACTATAGGTGAGTAGCAGGGAAAGTAAACATATATGTCACAGCAAGAACATCTCGTCTATTAATTGAGATCAATTCCCATCTGATTTAACTTAGTGCCTATAATGGCGGTGTTATACCAATGCAATACTTACTATAGGTGAGTAGCAGGGAAAGTAAACATATATGTCACAGCAAGAACATCTAGTCTATTAATTGATATCAATTCCCATCTGATTTAACTTAGTGCCTATAATGGCGGTGTTATACCAATGCAATACTTACTATAGGTGAGTAGCAGGGAAAGTAAAAGTATATGTCACAGCAAGAACATCTCTTCTATTAATTGAGATCAATTCCCATCTGATTTAACTTAGTGCCTATAATGGCGGTGTTATCCCAATGCAATACTTACTATAGGGGAGTAGCAGGGAAAGTAAACGTATATGTCACAGCTAGAACATCTTGTCTATTAATTGAGAACAATTCCCATCTGATTTAACTTAGTGCCTATAATGGCGGTGTTATCCCAATGCAATACTTACTATAGGTGAGTAGCAGGGAAAGTAAACGTATATGTCACAGCAAGAACATCTCTTCTATTAATTGAGATCAATTCCCATCTGATTTAACTTAGTGCCTATAATGGCGGTGTTATACCAATGCAATACTTACTATAGGTGAGTAGCAGGGAAAGTAAACGTATATGTCACAGCTAGAACATCTTGTCTATTAATTGAGATCAATTCCCATCTGATTTAACTTAGTGCCTATAATGGCGGTGTTATACCAATGCAATACTTACTATAGGTGAGTAGCAGGGAAAGTAAACATATACGTCACAGCAAGAACATCTCGTCTATTAATTGAGATCAATTCCCATCTGATTTAACTTAGTGCCTATAATGGCGGTGTTATCCCAATGCAATACTAACTATAGGTGAGTAGCAGGGAAAGTAAACGTATATGTCACAGCAAGAACATCTCGTCTATTAGTTGAGATCAATTCCCATCTGATTTAACTTAGTGCCTATAATGGCGGTGTTATACCAATGCAATACTTACTATAGGTGAGTAGCAGGGAAAGTAAACGTATATGTCACAGCAAGAACATCTCTTCTATTAATTGAGATCAATTCCCATCTGATTTAACTTAGTGCCTATAATGGCGGTGTTATACCAATGCAATACTTACTATAGGTGAGTAGCAGGGAAAGTCAACGTATATGTCACAGCAAGAACATCTTGTCTATTAGTTGAGATCAATTCCCATCTGATTTAACTTAGTGCCTATAATGGCGGTGTTATACCAATGCAATACTTACTATAGGTGAGTAGCAGGGAAAGTAAACGTATATGTCACAGCAAGAACATCTTGTCTATTAGTTGAGATCAATTCCCATCTGATTTAACTTAGTGCCTATAATGGCGGTGTTATACCAATGCAATACTTACTATAGGCGAGTAGCAGGGAAAGTAAACGTATATGTCACAGCAAGAACATCTTGTCTATTAGTTGAGATCAATTCCCATCTGATTTAACTTAGTGCCTATAATGGCGGTGTTATACCAATGCAATACTTACTATAGGTGAGTAGCAGGGAAAGTAAACGTATATGTCACAGCAAGAACATCTTGTCTATTAGTTGAGATCAATTCCCATCTGATTTAACTTAGTGCCTATAATGGCGGTGTTATACCAATGCAATACTTACTATAGGTGAGTAGCAGGGAAAGTAAACGTATATGTCACAGCAAGAACATCTCTTCTATTAATTGAGATCAATTCCCATCTGATTTAACTTAGTGCCTATAATGGCGGTGTTATACCAATGCAATACTTACTATAGGTGAGTAGCAGGGAAAGTAAACGTATATGTCACAGCAAGAACATCTTGTCTATTAGTTGAGATCAATTCCCATCTGATTTAACTTAGTGCCTATAATGGCGGTGTTATACCAATGCAATACTTACTATAGGTGAGTAGCAGGGAAAGTAAACGTATATGTCACAGCAAGAACATCTTGTCTATTAGTTGAGATCAATTCCCATCTGATTTAACTTAGTGCCTATAATGGCGGTGTTATACCAATGCAATACTTACTATAGGTGAGTAGCAGGGAAAGTAAACGTATATGTCACAGCAAGAACATCTTGTCTATTAGTTGAGATCAATTCCCATCTGATTTAACTTAGTGCCTATAATGGCGGTGTTATACCAATGCAATACTTACTATAGGTGAGTAGCAGGGAAAGTAAACGTATATGTCACAGCAAGAACATCTTGTCTATTAATTGAGATCAATTCCCATCTGATTTAACTTAGTGCCTATAATGGCGGTTTTATACCAACGCAATACTTACTATAGGTGAGTAGCAGGGAAAGTATACGTATATGTCACAGCTAGATCATCTTGTCTATTAGTTGAGATCAATTCCCATCTGATTTAACTTAGTGCCTATAATGGCGGTTTTATACCAATGCAATACTTACTATAGGTGAGTAGCAGGGAAAGTATACGTATATGTCACAGCTAGAACATCTTGTCTATTAGTTGAGATCAGTTCCCATCTGATTTAACTTAGTGCCTATAATGGCGGTGTTATACCAATGCAATACTTACTATAGGTGAGTAGCAGGGAAAGTAAACGTATATGTCACAGCAAGAACATCTTGTCTATTAGTTGAGATCAATTCCCATCTGATTTAACTTAGTGCCTATAATGGTGGTGTTATCCCAATGCAATACTTACTATAGGTGAGTAGCAGGGAACGTAAACGTATATGTCACAGCAAGAACATCTTGTCTATTAGTTGAGATCAATTCCCATCTGATTTAACTTAGTGCCTATAATGGCGGTGTTATACCAATGCAATACTTACTATAGGTGAGTAGCAGGGAAAGTAAACGTATATGTTACAGCAAGAACATCTTGTCTATTAATTGAGATCAATTCCCATCTGATTTAACTTAGTGCCTATAATGGCGGTTTTATACCAATGCAATACTTACTATAGGTGAGTAGCAGGGAAAGTATACGTATATGTCACAGCTAGAACATCTTGTCTATTAGTTGAGATCAATTCCCATCTGATTTAATTTAGTGCCTATAATGGCGGTTTTATACCAATGCAATACTTACTATAGGTGAGTAGCAGGGAAAGTATACGTATATGTCACAGCTAGAGCATCTTGTCTATTAGTTGAGATCAATTCCCATCTGATTTAACTTAGTGCCTATAATGGCGGTGTTATACCAATGCAATGCAATACTTACTATAGGTGAGTAGCAGGGAAAGTATACGTATATGTCACAGCTAGAACATCTTGTCTATTAGTTGAGATCAATTCCCATCTGATTTAACTTAGTGCCTATAATGGCGGTGTTATACCAATGCAATACTTACTATAGGTGAGTAGCAGGGAAAGTAAACGTATATGTCACAGCAAGAACATCTTGTCTATTAGTTGAGATCAATTCCCATCTGATTTAACTTAGTGCCTATAATGGCGGTGTTATACCAATGCAATACTTACTATAGGTGAGTAGCAGGGAAAGTATACGTATATGTCACAGCTAGAACATCTTGTCTATTAGTTGAGATCAATTCCCATCTGATTTAACTTAGTGCCTATAATGGCGGTGTTATACCAATGCAATACTTACTATAGATGAGTAGCAGGGAAAGTAAACGTATATGTCACAGCAAGAACATCTCTTCTATTAATTGAGATCAATTCCCATCTGATTTAACTTAGTGCCTATAATGGCGGTGTTATACCAATGCAATACTTACTATAGGTGAGTAGCAGGGAAAGTAAACGTATATGTCACAGCAAGAACATCTTGTCTATTAGTTGAGATCAATTCCCATCTGATTTAACTTAGTGCCTATAATGGCGGTGTTATACCAATGCAATACTTACTATAGGTGAGTAGCAGGGAAAGTATACGTATATGTCACAGCAAGAACATCTTGTCTATTAGTTGAGATCAATTCCCATCTGATTTAACTTAGTGCCTATAATGGTGGTGTTATACCAATGCAATACTTACTATAGGTGAGTAGCAGGGAAAGTATACGTATATGTCACAGCTAGAACATCTTGTCTATTAGTTGAGATCAATTCCCATCTGATTTAACTTAGTGCCTATAATGGCGGTGTTATCCCAATGCAATACTTACTATAGGTGAGTAGCAGGGAAAGTAAACGTATATGTCACAGCAAGAACATCTCGTCTATTAATTGAGATCAGTTCCCATCTGATTTAACTTAGTGCCTATAATGGCGGTGTTATCCCAATGCAATACTTACTATAGGTGAGTAGCAGGGAAAGTAAACGTATATGTCACAGCAAGAACATCTCTTCTATTAATTGAGATCAATTCCCATCTGATTTAACTTAGTGCCTATAATGGCGGTGTTATACCAATGCAATACTTACTATAGGTGAGTAGCAGGGAAAGTAAACATATATGTCACAGCAAGAACATCTCGTCTATTAATTGAGATCAATTCTCATCTGATTTAACTTAGTGCCTATAATGGCGGTGTTATACCAATGCAATACTTACTATAGGTGAGTAGCAGGGAAAGTAAACATATATGTCACAGCAAGAACATCTAGTCTATTAATTGAGATCAATTCCCATCTGATTTAACTTAGTGCCTATAATGGCGGTGTTATACCAATGCAATACTTACTATAGGTGAGTAGCAGGGAAAGTAAACGTATATGTCACAGCAAGAACATCTCTTCTATTAATTGAGATCAATTCCCATCTGATTTAACTTAGTGCCTATAATGGCGGTGTTATCCCAATGCAATACTTACTATAGGTGAGTAGCAGGGAAAGTAAACGTATATGTCACAGCTAGAACATCTTGTCTATTAATTGAGAACAATTCCCATCTGATTTAACTTAGTGCCTATAATGGCGGTGTTATCCCAATGCAATACTTACTATAGGTGAGTAGCAGGGAAAGTAAACGTATATGTCACAGCTAGAACATCTTGTCTATTAATTGAGAACAATTCCCATCTGATTTAACTTAGTGCCTATAATGGCGGTGTTATCCCAATGCAATACTTACTATAGGTGAGTAGCAGGGAAAGTAAACGTATATGTCACAGCAAGAACATCTCTTCTATTAATTGAGATCAATTCCCATCTGATTTAACTTAGTGCCTATAATGGCGGTGTTATACCAATGCAATACTTACTATAGGTGAGTAGCAGGGAAAGTAAACGTATGTCACAGCTAGAACATCTTGTCTATTAATTGAGATCAATTCCCATCTGATTTAACTTAGTGCCTATAATGGCGGTGTTATACCAATGCAATACTTACTATAGGTGAGTAGCAGGGAAAGTAAACATATACGTCACAGCAAGAACATCTCGTCTATTAATTGAGATCAATTCCCATCTGATTTAACTTAGTGCCTATAATGGCGGTGTTATCCCAATGCAATACTTACTATAGGTGAGTAGCAGGGAAAGTAAACGTATATGTCACAGCAAGAACATCTCGTCTATTAGTTGAGATCAATTCCCATCTGATTTAACTTAGTGCCTATAATGGCGGTGTTATACCAATGCAATACTTACTATAGGTGAGTAGCAGGGAAAGTAAACGTATATGTCACAGCAAGAACATCTCATCTATTAATTGAGATCAATTCCCATCTGATTTAACTTAGTGCCTATAATGGCGGTGTTATACCAATGCAATACTTACTATAGGTGAGTAGCAGGGAAAGTCAACGTATATGTCACAGCAAGAACATCTTATCTATTAGTTGAGATCAATTCCCATCTGATTTAACTTAGTGCCTATAATGGCGGTGTTATACCAATGCAATACTTACTATAGGTGAGTAGCAGGGAAAGTAAACGTATATGTCACAGCAAGAACATCTTGTCTATTAGTTGAGATCAATTCCCATCTGATTTAACTTAGTGCCTATAATGGCGGTGTTATACCAATGCAATACTTACTATAGGTGAGTAGCAGGGAAAGTAAACGTATATGTCACAGCAAGAACATCTTGTCTATTAGTTGAGATCAATTCCCATCTGATTTAACTTAGTGCCTATAATGGCGGTGTTATACCAATGCAATACTTACTATAGGTGAGTAGCAGGGAAAGTAAACGTATATGTCACAGCAAGAACATCTTGTCTATTAGTTGAGATCAATTCCCATCTGATTTAACTTAGTGCCTATAATGGCGGTGTTATACCAATGCAATACTTACTATAGGTGAGTAGCAGGGAAAGTAAACGTATATGTCACAGCAAGAACATCTCTTCTATTAATTGAGATCAATTCCCATCTGATTTAACTTAGTGCCTATAATGGCGGTGTTATACCAATGCAATACTTACTATAGGTGAGTAGCAGGGAAAGTAAACGTATATGTCACAGCAAGAACATCTTGTCTATTAGTTGAGATCAATTCCCATCTGATTTAACTTAGTGCCTATAATGGCGGTGTTATACCAATGCAATACTTACTATAGGTGAGTAGCAGGGAAAGTAAACGTATATGTCACAGCAAGAACATCTTGTCTATTAGTTGAGATCAATTCCCATCTGATTTAACTTAGTGCCTATAATGGCGGTGTTATACCAATGCAATACTTACTATAGGTGAGTAGCAGGGAAAGTAAACGTATATGTCACAGCAAGAACATCTTGTCTATTAGTTGAGATCAATTCCCATCTGATTTAACTTAGTGCCTATAATGGCGGTGTTATACCAATGCAATACTTACTATAGGTGAGTAGCAGGGAAAGTAAACGTATATGTCACAGCAAGAACATCTTGTCTATTAATTGAGATCAATTCCCATCTGATTTAACTTAGTGCCTATAATGGCGGTTTTATACCAACGCAATACTTACTATAGGTGAGTAGCAGGGAAAGTATACGTATATGTCATAGCTAGATCATCTTGTCTATTAGTTGAGATCAATTCCCATCTGATTTAACTTAGTGCCTATAATGGCGGTTTTATACCAATGCAATACTTACTATAGGTGAGTAGCAGGGAAAGTATACGTATATGTCACAGCTAGAACATCTTGTCTATTAGTTGAGATCAGTTCCCATCTGATTTAACTTAGTGCCTATAATGGCGGTGTTATACCAATGCAATACTTACTATAGGTGAGTAGCAGGGAAAGTAAACGTATATGTCACAGCAAGAACATCTCTTCTATTAATTGAGATCAATTCCCATCTGATTTAACTTAGTGCCTATAATGGTGGTGTTATCCCAATGCAATACTTACTATAGGTGAGTAGCAGGGAACGTAAACGTATATGTCACAGCAAGAACATCTTGTCTATTAGTTGAGATCAATTCCCATCTGATTTAACTTAGTGCCTATAATGGCGGTGTTATACCAATGCAATACTTACTATAGGTGAGTAGCAGGGAAAGTAAACGTATATGTTACAGCAAGAACATCTTGTCTATTAATTGAGATCAATTCCCATCTGATTTAACTTAGTGCCTATAATGGCGGTTTTATACCAATGCAATACTTACTATAGGTGAGTAGCAGGGAAAGTATACGTATATGTCACAGCTAGAACATCTTGTCTATTAGTTGAGATCAATTCCCATCTGATTTAATTTAGTGCCTATAATGGCGGTTTTATACCAATGCAATACTTACTATAGGTGAGTAGCAGGGAAAGTATACGTATATGTCACAGCTAGAGCATCTTGTCTATTAGTTGAGATCAATTCCCATCTGATTTAACTTAGTGCCTATAATGGCGGTGTTATACCAATGCAATGCAATACTTACTATAGGTGAGTAGCAGGGAAAGTATACGTATATGTCACAGCTAGAACATCTTGTCTATTAGTTGAGATCAATTCCCATCTGATTTAACTTAGTGCCTATAATGGCGGTGTTATACCAATGCAATACTTACTATAGGTGAGTAGCAGGGAAAGTAAACGTATATGTCACAGCAAGAACATCTTGTCTATTAGTTGAGATCAATTCCCATCTGATTTAACTTAGTGCCTATAATGGCGGTGTTATACCAATGCAATACTTACTATAGGTGAGTAGCAGGGAAAGTATACGTATATGTCAC
The DNA here is from genome assembly GCA_030765065.1 of Deroplatys truncata. Classification (NCBI taxonomy): domain Eukaryota; kingdom Metazoa; phylum Arthropoda; class Insecta; order Mantodea; family Mantidae; genus Deroplatys; species Deroplatys truncata. Next base: position 816,525 of record CM060975.1, read on the forward strand.
AGCTAGAACATCTTGTCTATTAGTTGAGATCAATTCCCATCTGATTTAACTTAGTGCCTATAATGGCGGTGTTATACCAATGCAATACTTACTATAGATGAGTAGCAGGGAAAGTAAACGTATATGTCACAGCAAGAACATCTCTTCTATTAATTGAGATCAATTCCCATCTGATTTAACTTAGTGCCTATAATGGCGGTGTTATACCAATGCAATACTTACTATAGGTGAGTAGCAGGGAAAGTTAACGTATATGTCACAGCAAGAACATCTTGTCTATTAGTTGAGATCAATTCCCATCTGATTTAACTTAGTGCCTATAATGGCGGTGTTATACCAATGCAATACTTACTATAGGTGAGTAGCAGGGAAAGTATACGTATATGTCACAGCAAGAACATCTTGTCTATTAGTTGAGATCAATTCCCATCTGATTTAACTTAGTGCCTATAATGGTGGTGTTATACCAATGCAATACTTACTATAGGTGAGTAGCAGGGAAAGTATACGTATATGTCACAGCTAGAACATCTTGTCTATTAGTTGAGATCAATTCCCATCTGATTTAACTTAGTGCCTATAATGGCGGTGTTATCCCAATGCAATACTTACTATAGGTGAGTAGCAGGGAAAGTAAACGTATATGTCACAGCAAGAACATCTCGTCTATTAATTGAGATCAGTTCCCATCTGATTTAACTTAGTGCCTATAATGGCGGTGTTATCCCAATGCAATACTTACTATAGGTGAGTAGCAGGGAAAGTAAACGTATATGTCACAGCTAGAACATCTTGTCTATTAATTGAGATCAATTCCCATCTGATTTAACTTAGTGCCTATAATGGCGGTGTTATACCAATGCAATACTTACTATAGGTGAGTAGCAGGGAAAGTAAACATATATGTCACAGCAAGAACATCTCGTCTATTAATTGAGATCAATTCCCATCTGATTTAACTTAGTGCCTATAATGGCGGTGTTATACCAATGCAATACTTACTATAGGTGAGTAGCAGGGAAAGTAAACATATATGTCACAGCAAGAACATCTAGTCTATTAATTGAGATCAATTCCCATCTGATTTAACTTAGTGCCTATAATGGCGGTGTTATACCAATGCAATACTTACTATAGGTGAGTAGCAGGGAAAGTAAACGTATATGTCACAGCAAGAACATCTCTTCTATTAATTGAGATCAATTCCCATCTGATTTAACTTAGTGCCTATAATGGCGGTGTTATCCCAATGCAATACTTACTATAGGTGAGTAGCAGGGAAAGTAAACGTATATGTCACAGCTAGAACATCTTGTCTATTAATTGAGAACAATTCCCATCTGATTTAACTTAGTGCCTATAATGGCGGTGTTATCCCAATGCAATACTTACTATAGGTGAGTAGCAGGGAAAGTAAACGTATATGTCACAGCAAGAACATCTCTTCTATTAATTGAGATCAATTCCCATCTGATTTAACTTAGTGCCTATAATGGCGGTGTTATACCAATGCAATACTTACTATAGGTGAGTAGCAGGGAAAGTAAACGTATATGTCACAGCTAGAACATCTTGTCTATTAATTGAGATCAATTCCCATCTGATTTAACTTAGTGCCTATAATGGCGGTGTTATACCAATGCAATACTTACTATAGGTGAGTAGCAGGGAAAGTAAACATATATGTCACAGCAAGAACATCTCGTCTATTAATTGAGATCAATTCCCATCTGATTTAACTTAGTGCCTATAATGGCGGTGTTATCCCAATGCAATACTTACTATAGGTGAGTAGCAGGGAAAGTAAACGTATATGTCACAGCAAGAACATCTTGTCTATTAGTTGAGATCAATTCCCATCTGATTTAACTTAGTGCCTATAATAGCGGTGTTATACCAATGCAATACTTATTATAGGTGAGTAGCAGGGAAAGTAAACGTATATGTCACAGCAAGAACATCTCGTCTATTAGTTGAGATCAATTCCCATCTGATTTAACTTAGTGCCTATAATGGCGGTGTTATACCAATGCAATACTTACTATAGGTGAGTAGCAGGGAAAGTAAACGTATATGTCACAGCAAGAACATCTTGTCTATTAGTTGAGATCAATTCCCATCTGATTTAACTTAGTGCCTATAATGGCGGTGTTATACCAATGCAATACTTACTATAGGTGAGTAGCAGGGAAAGTAAACGTATATGTCACAGCTAGAACATCTTGTCTATTAATTGAGATCAATTCCCATCTGATTTAACTTAGTGCCTATAATGGCGGTGTTATACCAATGCAATACTTACTATAGGTGAGTAGCAGGGAAAGTAAACGTATATGTCACAGCAAGAACATCTTGTCTATTAGTTGAGATCAATTCCCATCTGATTTAACTTAGTGCCTATAATGGCGGTGTTATACCAATGTAATACTTACTATAGGTGAGTAGCAGGGAAAGTAAACGTATATGTCACAGCAAGAACATCTCTTCTATTAATTGAGATCAATTCCCATCTGATTTAACTTAGTGCCTATAATGGCGGTGTTATACCAATGCAATACTTACTATAGGTGAGTAGCAGGGAAAGTAAACGTATATGTCACAGCAAGAACATCTTGTCTATTAGTTGAGATCAATTCCCATCTGATTTAACTTAGTGCCTATAATGGCGGTGTTATACCAATGCAATACTTACTATAGGTGAGTAGCAGGGAAAGTAAACGTATATGTCACAGCTAGAACATCTTGTCTGTTAGTTGAGATCAATTCCCATCTGATTTAACTTAGTGCCTATAATGGCGGTGTTATACCAATGCAATACTTACTATAGGTGAGTAGCAGGGAAAGTAAACGTATATGTCACAGCAAGAACATCTTGTCTATTAGTTGAGATCAATTCCCATCTGATTTAACTTAGTGCCTATAATGGCGGTGTTATACCAATGCAATACTTACTATAGGTGAGTAGCAGGGAAAGTAAACGTATATGTCACAGCAAGAACATCTTGTCTATTAATTGAGATCAATTCCCATCTGATTTAACTTAGTGCCTATAATGGCGGTTTTATACCAACGCAATACTTACTATAGGTGAGTAGCAGGGAAAGTATACGTATATGTCACAGCTAGATCATCTTGTCTATTAGTTGAGATCAATTCCCATCTGATTTAACTTAGTGCCTATAATGGCGGTTTTATACCAATGCAATACTTACTATAGGTGAGTAGCAGGGAAAGTATACGTATATGTCACAGCTAGAACATCTTGTCTATTAGTTGAGATCAGTTCCCATCTGATTTAACTTAGTGCCTATAATGGCGGTGTTATACCAATGCAATACTTACTATAGGTGAGTAGCAGGGAAAGTAAACGTATATGTCACAGCAAGAACATCTTGTCTATTAGTTGAGATCAATTCCCATCTGATTTAACTTAGTGCCTATAATGGTGGTGTTATCCCAATGCAATACTTACTATAGGTGAGTAGCAGGGAACGTAAACGTATATGTCACAGCAAGAACATCTTGTCTATTAGTTGAGATCAATTCCCATCTGATTTAACTTAGTGCCTATAATGGCGGTGTTATACCAATGCAATACTTACTATAGGTGAGTAGCAGGGAAAGTAAACGTATATGTTACAGCAAGAACATCTTGTCTATTAATTGAGATCAATTCCCATCTGATTTAACTTAGTGCCTATAATGGCGGTTTTATACCAATGCAATACTTACTATAGGTGAGTAGCAGGGAAAGTATACGTATATGTCACAGCTAGAACATCTTGTCTATTAGTTGAGATCAATTCCCATCTGATTTAATTTAGTGCCTATAATGGCGGTTTTATACCAATGCAATACTTACTATAGGTGAGTAGCAGGGAAAGTATACGTATATGTCACAGCTAGAGCATCTTGTCTATTAGTTGAGATCAATTCCCATCTGATTTAACTTAGTGCCTATAATGGCGGTGTTATACCAATGCAATGCAATACTTACTATAGGTGAGTAGCAGGGAAAGTATACGTATATGTCACAGCTAGAACATCTTGTCTATTAGTTGAGATCAATTCCCATCTGATTTAACTTAGTGCCTATAATGGCGGTGTTATCCCAATGCAATACTTACTATAGGTGAGTAGCAGAGAAAGTAAACGTATATGTCACAGCAAGAACATCTTGTCTATTAGTTGAGATCAATTCCCATCTGATTTAACTTAGTGCCTATAATGGCGGTGTTATACCAATGCAATACTTACTATAGGTGAGTAGCAGGGAAAGTATACGTATATGTCACAGCTAGAACATCTTGTCTATTAGTTGAGATCAATTCCCATCTGATTTAACTTAGTGCCTATAATGGCGGTGTTATACCAATGCAATACTTACTATAGATGAGTAGCAGGGAAAGTAAACGTATATGTCACAGCAAGAACATCTCTTCTATTAATTGAGATCAATTCCCATCTGATTTAACTTAGTGCCTATAATGGCGGTGTTATACCAATGCAATACTTACTATAGGTGAGTAGCAGGGAAAGTAAACGTATATGTCACAGCAAGAACATCTTGTCTATTAGTTGAGATCAATTCCCATCTGATTTAACTTAGTGCCTATAATGGCGGTGTTATACCAATGCAATACTTACTATAGGTGAGTAGCAGGGAAAGTATACGTATATGTCACAGCAAGAACATCTCTTCTATTAATTGAGATCAATTCCCATCTGATTTAACTTAGTGCCTATAATGGCGGTGTTATCCCAATGCAATACTTACTATAGGTGAGTAGCAGGGAAAGTAAACGTATATGTCACAGCTAGAACATCTTGTCTATTAATTGAGAACAATTCCCATCTGATTTAACTTAGTGCCTATAATGGCGGTGTTATCCCAATGCAATACTTACTATAGGTGAGTAGCAGGGAAAGTAAACGTATATGTCACAGCAAGAACATCTCTTCTATTAATTGAGATCAATTCCCATCTGATTTAACTTAGTGCCTATAATGGCGGTGTTATACCAATGCAATACTTACTATAGGTGAGTAGCAGGGAAAGTAAACGTATATGTCACAGCTAGAACATCTTGTCTATTAATTGAGATCAATTCCCATCTGATTTAACTTAGTGCCTATAATGGCGGTGTTATACCAATGCAATACTTACTATAGGTGAGTAGCAGGGAAAGTAAACATATATGTCACAGCAAGAACATCTCGTCTATTAATTGAGATCAATTCCCATCTGATTTAACTTAGTGCCTATAATGGCGGTGTTATCCCAATGCAATACTTACTATAGGTGAGTAGCAGGGAAAGTAAACGTATATGTCACAGCAAGAACATCTTGTCTATTAGTTGAGATCAATTCCCATCTGATTTAACTTAGTGCCTATAATAGCGGTGTTATACCAATGCAATACTTATTATAGGTGAGTAGCAGGGAAAGTAAACGTATATGTCACAGCAAGAACATCTCGTCTATTAGTTGAGATCAATTCCCATCTGATTTAACTTAGTGCCTATAATGGCGGTGTTATACCAATGCAATACTTACTATAGGTGAGTAGCAGGGAAAGTAAACGTATATGTCACAGCAAGAACATCTTGTCTATTAGTTGAGATCAATTCCCATCTGATTTAACTTAGTGCCTATAATGGCGGTGTTATACCAATGCAATACTTACTATAGGTGAGTAGCAGGGAAAGTAAACGTATATGTCACAGCTAGAACATCTTGTCTATTAATTGAGATCAATTCCCATCTGATTTAACTTAGTGCCTATAATGGCGGTGTTATACCAATGCAATACTTACTATAGGTGAGTAGCAGGGAAAGTAAACGTATATGTCACAGCAAGAACATCTTGTCTATTAGTTGAGATCAATTCCCATCTGATTTAACTTAGTGCCTATAATGGCGGTGTTATACCAATGTAATACTTACTATAGGTGAGTAGCAGGGAAAGTAAACGTATATGTCACAGCAAGAACATCTCTTCTATTAATTGAGATCAATTCCCATCTGATTTAACTTAGTGCCTATAATGGCGGTGTTATACCAATGCAATACTTACTATAGGTGAGTAGCAGGGAAAGTAAACGTATATGTCACAGCAAGAACATCTTGTCTATTAGTTGAGATCAATTCCCATCTGATTTAACTTAGTGCCTATAATGGCGGTGTTATACCAATGCAATACTTACTATAGGTGAGTAGCAGGGAAAGTAAACGTATATGTCACAGCTAGAACATCTTGTCTGTTAGTTGAGATCAATTCCCATCTGATTTAACTTAGTGCCTATAATGGCGGTGTTATACCAATGCAATACTTACTATAGGTGAGTAGCAGGGAAAGTAAACGTATATGTCACAGCAAGAACATCTTGTCTATTAGTTGAGATCAATTCCCATCTGATTTAACTTAGTGCCTATAATGGCGGTGTTATACCAATGCAATACTTACTATAGGTGAGTAGCAGGGAAAGTAAACGTATATGTCACAGCAAGAACATCTTGTCTATTAATTGAGATCAATTCCCATCTGATTTAACTTAGTGCCTATAATGGCGGTTTTATACCAACGCAATACTTACTATAGGTGAGTAGCAGGGAAAGTATACGTATATGTCACAGCTAGATCATCTTGTCTATTAGTTGAGATCAATTCCCATCTGATTTAACTTAGTGCCTATAATGGCGGTTTTATACCAATGCAATACTTACTATAGGTGAGTAGCAGGGAAAGTATACGTATATGTCACAGCTAGAACATCTTGTCTATTAGTTGAGATCAGTTCCCATCTGATTTAACTTAGTGCCTATAATGGCGGTGTTATACCAATGCAATACTTACTATAGGTGAGTAGCAGGGAAAGTAAACGTATATGTCACAGCAAGAACATCTTGTCTATTAGTTGAGATCAATTCCCATCTGATTTAACTTAGTGCCTATAATGGTGGTGTTATCCCAATGCAATACTTACTATAGGTGAGTAGCAGGGAACGTAAACGTATATGTCACAGCAAGAACATCTTGTCTATTAGTTGAGATCAATTCCCATCTGATTTAACTTAGTGCCTATAATGGCGGTGTTATACCAATGCAATACTTACTATAGGTGAGTAGCAGGGAAAGTAAACGTATATGTTACAGCAAGAACATCTTGTCTATTAATTGAGATCAATTCCCATCTGATTTAACTTAGTGCCTATAATGGCGGTTTTATACCAATGCAATACTTACTATAGGTGAGTAGCAGGGAAAGTATACGTATATGTCACAGCTAGAACATCTTGTCTATTAGTTGAGATCAATTCCCATCTGATTTAATTTAGTGCCTATAATGGCGGTTTTATACCAATGCAATACTTACTATAGGTGAGTAGCAGGGAAAGTATACGTATATGTCACAGCTAGAGCATCTTGTCTATTAGTTGAGATCAATTCCCATCTGATTTAACTTAGTGCCTATAATGGCGGTGTTATACCAATGCAATGCAATACTTACTATAGGTGAGTAGCAGGGAAAGTATACGTATATGTCACAGCTAGAACATCTTGTCTATTAGTTGAGATCAATTCCCATCTGATTTAACTTAGTGCCTATAATGGCGGTGTTATACCAATGCAATACTTACTATAGGTGAGTAGCAGGGAAAGTAAACGTATATGTCACAGCAAGAACATCTTGTCTATTAGTTGAGATCAATTCCCATCTGATTTAACTTAGTGCCTATAATGGCGGTGTTATACCAATGCAATACTTACTATAGGTGAGTAGCAGGGAAAGTATACGTATATGTCACAGCTAGAACATCTTGTCTATTAGTTGAGATCAATTCCCATCTGATTTAACTTAGTGCCTATAATGGCGGTGTTATACCAATGCAATACTTACTATAGATGAGTAGCAGGGAAAGTAAACGTATATGTCACAGCAAGAACATCTCTTCTATTAATTGAGATCAATTCCCATCTGATTTAACTTAGTGCCTATAATGGCGGTGTTATACCAATGCAATACTTACTATAGGTGAGTAGCAGGGAAAGTAAACGTATATGTCACAGCAAGAACATCTTGTCTATTAGTTGAGATCAATTCCCATCTGATTTAACTTAGTGCCTATAATGGCGGTGTTATACCAATGCAATACTTACTATAGGTGAGTAGCAGGGAAAGTATACGTATATGTCACAGCAAGAACATCTTGTCTATTAGTTGAGATCAATTCCCATCTGATTTAACTTAGTGCCTATAATGGTGGTGTTATACCAATGCAATACTTACTATAGGTGAGTAGCAGGGAAAGTATACGTATATGTCACAGCTAGAACATCTTGTCTATTAGTTGAGATCAATTCCCATCTGATTTAACTTAGTGCCTATAATGGCGGTGTTATCCCAATGCAATACTTACTATAGGTGAGTAGCAGGGAAAGTAAACGTATATGTCACAGCAAGAACATCTCGTCTATTAATTGAGATCAGTTCCCATCTGATTTAACTTAGTGCCTATAATGGCGGTGTTATCCCAATGCAATACTTACTATAGGTGAGTAGCAGGGAAAGTAAACGTATATGTCACAGCTAGAACATCTTGTCTATTAATTGAGATCAATTCCCATCTGATTTAACTTAGTGCCTATAATGGCGGTGTTATACCAATGCAATACTTACTATAGGTGAGTAGCAGGGAAAGTAAACATATATGTCACAGCAAGAACATCTCGTCTATTAATTGAGATCAATTCCCATCTGATTTAACTTAGTGCCTATAATGGCGGTGTTATACCAATGCAATACTTACTATAGGTGAGTAGCAGGGAAAGTAAACATATATGTCACAGCAAGAACATCTAGTCTATTAATTGAGATCAATTCCCATCTGATTTAACTTAGTGCCTATAATGGCGGTGTTATACCAATGCAATACTTACTATAGGTGAGTAGCAGGGAAAGTAAACGTATATGTCACAGCAAGAACATCTCTTCTATTAATTGAGATCAATTCCCATCTGATTTAACTTAGTGCCTATAATGGCGGTGTTATCCCAATGCAATACTTACTATAGGTGAGTAGCAGGGAAAGTAAACGTATATGTCACAGCTAGAACATCTTGTCTATTAATTGAGAACAATTCCCATCTGATTTAACTTAGTGCCTATAATGGCGGTGTTATCCCAATGCAATACTTACTATAGGTGAGTAGCAGGGAAAGTAAACGTATATGTCACAGCTAGAACATCTTGTCTATTAATTGAGAACAATTCCCATATGATTTAACTTAGTGCCTATAATGGCGGTGTTATCCCAATGCAATACTTACTATAGGTGAGTAGCAGGGAAAGTCAACGTATATGTCACAGCAAGAACATCTTATCTATTAGTTGAGATCAATTCCCATCTGATTTAACTTAGTGCCTATAATGGCGGTGTTATACCAATGCAATACTTACTATAGGTGAGTAGCAGGGAAAGTAAACGTATATGTCACAGCAAGAACATCTTGTCTATTAGTTGAGATCAATTCCCATCTGATTTAACTTAGTGCCTATAATGGCGGTGTTATACCAATGCAATACTTACTATAGGTGAGTAGCAGGGAAAGTAAACGTATATGTCACAGCAAGAACATCTTGTCTATTAGTTGAGATCAATTCCCATCTGATTTAACTTAGTGCCTATAATGGCGGTGTTATACCAATGCAATACTTACTATAGGTGAGTAGCAGGGAAAGTAAACGTATATGTCACAGCAAGAACATCTTGTCTATTAGTTGAGATCAATTCCCATCTGATTTAACTTAGTGCCTATAATGGCGGTGTTATACCAATGCAATACTTACTATAGGTGAGTAGCAGGGAAAGTAAACGTATATGTCACAGCAAGAACATCTCTTCTATTAATTGAGATCAATTCCCATCTGATTTAACTTAGTGCCTATAATGGCGGTGTTATACCAATGCAATACTTACTATAGGTGAGTAGCAGGGAAAGTCAACGTATATGTCACAGCAAGAACATCTTATCTATTAGTTGAGATCAATTCCCATCTGATTTAACTTAGTGCCTATAATGGCGGTGTTATACCAATGCAATACTTACTATAGGTGAGTAGCAGGGAAAGTAAACGTATATGTCACAGCAAGAACATCTTGTCTATTAGTTGAGATCAATTCCCATCTGATTTAACTTAGTGCCTATAATGGCGGTGTTATACCAATGCAATACTTACTATAGGTGAGTAGCAGGGAAAGTAAACGTATATGTCACAGCAAGAACATCTTGTCTATTAGTTGAGATCAATTCCCATCTGATTTAACTTAGTGCCTATAATGGCGGTGTTATACCAATGCAATACTTACTATAGGTGAGTAGCAGGGAAAGTAAACGTATATGTCACAGCAAGAACATCTTGTCTATTAGTTGAGATCAATTCCCATCTGATTTAACTTAGTGCCTATAATGGCGGTGTTATACCAATGCAATACTTACTATAGGTGAGTAGCAGGGAAAGTAAACGTATATGTCACAGCAAGAACATCTCTTCTATTAATTGAGATCAATTCCCATCTGATTTAACTTAGTGCCTATAATGGCGGTGTTATACCAATGCAATACTTACTATAGGTGAGTAGCAGGGAAAGTAAACGTATATGTCACAGCAAGAACATCTTGTCTATTAGTTGAGATCAATTCCCATCTGATTTAACTTAGTGCCTATAATGGCGGTGTTATACCAATGCAATACTTACTATAGGTGAGTAGCAGGGAAAGTAAACGTATATGTCACAGCAAGAACATCTTGTCTATTAGTTGAGATCAATTCCCATCTGATTTAACTTAGTGCCTATAATGGCGGTGTTATACCAATGCAATACTTACTATAGGTGAGTAGCAGGGAAAGTAAACGTATATGTCACAGCAAGAACATCTTGTCTATTAGTTGAGATCAATTCCCATCTGATTTAACTTAGTGCCTATAATGGCGGTGTTATACCAATGCAATACTTACTATAGGTGAGTAGCAGGGAAAGTAAACGTATATGTCACAGCAAGAACATCTTGTCTATTAATTGAGATCAATTCCCATCTGATTTAACTTAGTGCCTATAATGGCGGTTTTATACCAACGCAATACTTACTATAGGTGAGTAGCAGGGAAAGTATACGTATATGTCACAGCTAGATCATCTTGTCTATTAGTTGAGATCAATTCCCATCTGATTTAACTTAGTGCCTATAATGGCGGTTTTATACCAATGCAATACTTACTATAGGTGAGTAGCAGGGAAAGTATACGTATATGTCACAGCTAGAACATCTTGTCTATTAGTTGAGATCAGTTCCCATCTGATTTAACTTAGTGCCTATAATGGCGGTGTTATACCAATGCAATACTTACTATAGGTGAGTAGCAGGGAAAGTAAACGTATATGTCACAGCAAGAACATCTTGTCTATTAGTTGAGATCAATTCCCATCTGATTTAACTTAGTGCCTATAATGGTGGTGTTATCCCAATGCAATACTTACTATAGGTGAGTAGCAGGGAAAGTTAACGTATATGTCACAGCAAGAACATCTTGTCTATTAGTTGAGATCAATTCCCATCTGATTTAACTTAGTGCCTATAATGGCGGTGTTATACCAATGCAATACTTACTATAGGTGAGTAGCAGGGAAAGTATACGTATATGTCACAGCTAGAACATCTTGTCTATTAGTTGAGATCAGTTCCCATCTGATTTAACTTAGTGCCTATAATGGCGGTGTTATACCAATGCAATACTTACTATAGATGAGTAGCAGGGAAAGTAAACGTATATGTCACAGCAAGAACATCTCTTCTATTAATTGAGATCAATTCCCATCTGATTTAACTTAGTGCCTATAATGGCGGTGTTATACCAATGCAATACTTACTATAGGTGAGTAGCAGGGAAAGTTAACGTATATGTCACAGCAAGAACATCTTGTCTATTAGTTGAGATCAATTCCCATCTGATTTAACTTAGTGCCTATAATGGCGGTGTTATACCAATGCAATACTTACTATAGGTGAGTAGCAGGGAAAGTATACGTATATGTCACAGCAAGAACATCTTGTCTATTAGTTGAGATCAATTCCCATCTGATTTAACTTAGTGCCTATAATGGTGGTGTTATACCAATGCAATACTTACTATAGGTGAGTAGCAGGGAAAGTATACGTATATGTCACAGCTAGAACATCTTGTCTATTAGTTGAGATCAATTCCCATCTGATTTAACTTAGTGCCTATAATGGCGGTGTTATCCCAATGCAATACTTACTATAGGTGAGTAGCAGGGAAAGTAAACGTATATGTCACAGCAAGAACATCTCGTCTATTAATTGAGATCAGTTCCCATCTGATTTAACTTAGTGCCTATAATGGCGGTGTTATCCCAATGCAATACTTACTATAGGTGAGTAGCAGGGAAAGTAAACGTATATGTCACAGCTAGAACATCTTGTCTATTAATTGAGATCAATTCCCATCTGATTTAACTTAGTGCCTATAATGGCGGTGTTATACCAATGCAATACTTACTATAGGTGAGTAGCAGGGAAAGTAAACATATATGTCACAGCAAGAACATCTCGTCTATTAATTGAGATCAATTCCCATCTGATTTAACTTAGTGCCTATAATGGCGGTGTTATACCAATGCAATACTTACTATAGGTGAGTAGCAGGGAAAGTAAACATATATGTCACAGCAAGAACATCTAGTCTATTAATTGAGATCAATTCCCATCTGATTTAACTTAGTGCCTATAATGGCGGTGTTATACCAATGCAATACTTACTATAGGTGAGTAGCAGGGAAAGTAAACGTATATGTCACAGCAAGAACATCTCTTCTATTAATTGAGATCAATTCCCATCTGATTTAACTTAGTGCCTATAATGGCGGTGTTATCCCAATGCAATACTTACTATAGGTGAGTAGCAGGGAAAGTAAACGTATATGTCACAGCTAGAACATCTTGTCTATTAATTGAGAACAATTCCCATCTGATTTAACTTAGTGCCTATAATGGCGGTGTTATCCCAATGCAATACTTACTATAGGTGAGTAGCAGGGAAAGTAAACGTATATGTCACAGCAAGAACATCTCTTCTATTAATTGAGATCAATTCCCATCTGATTTAACTTAGTGCCTATAATGGCGGTGTTATACCAATGCAATACTTACTATAGGTGAGTAGCAGGGAAAGTAAACGTATATGTCACAGCTAGAACATCTTGTCTATTAATTGAGATCAATTCCCATCTGATTTAACTTAGTGCCTATAATGGCGGTGTTATACCAATGCAATACTTACTATAGGTGAGTAGCAGGGAAAGTAAACATATATGTCACAGCAAGAACATCTCGTCTATTAATTGAGATCAATTCCCATCTGATTTAACTTAGTGCCTATAATGGCGGTGTTATCCCAATGCAATACTTACTATAGGTGAGTAGCAGGGAAAGTAAACGTATATGTCACAGCAAGAACATCTTGTCTATTAGTTGAGATCAATTCCCATCTGATTTAACTTAGTGCCTATAATAGCGGTGTTATACCAATGCAATACTTATTATAGGTGAGTAGCAGGGAAAGTAAACGTATATGTCACAGCAAGAACATCTCGTCTATTAGTTGAGATCAATTCCCATCTGATTTAACTTAGTGCCTATAATGGCGGTGTTATACCAATGCAATACTTACTATAGGTGAGTAGCAGGGAAAGTAAACGTATATGTCACAGCAAGAACATCTTGTCTATTAGTTGAGATCAATTCCCATCTGATTTAACTTAGTGCCTATAATGGCGGTGTTATACCAATGCAATACTTACTATAGGTGAGTAGCAGGGAAAGTAAACGTATATGTCACAGCTAGAACATCTTGTCTATTAATTGAGATCAATTCCCATCTGATTTAACTTAGTGCCTATAATGGCGGTGTTATACCAATGCAATACTTACTATAGGTGAGTAGCAGGGAAAGTAAACGTATATGTCACAGCAAGAACATCTTGTCTATTAGTTGAGATCAATTCCCATCTGATTTAACTTAGTGCCTATAATGGCGGTGTTATACCAATGTAATACTTACTATAGGTGAGTAGCAGGGAAAGTAAACGTATATGTCACAGCAAGAACATCTCTTCTATTAATTGAGATCAATTCCCATCTGATTTAACTTAGTGCCTATAATGGCGGTGTTATACCAATGCAATACTTACTATAGGTGAGTAGCAGGGAAAGTAAACGTATATGTCACAGCAAGAACATCTTGTCTATTAGTTGAGATCAATTCCCATCTGATTTAACTTAGTGCCTATAATGGCGGTGTTATACCAATGCAATACTTACTATAGGTGAGTAGCAGGGAAAGTAAACGTATATGTCACAGCTAGAACATCTTGTCTGTTAGTTGAGATCAATTCCCATCTGATTTAACTTAGTGCCTATAATGGCGGTGTTATACCAATGCAATACTTACTATAGGTGAGTAGCAGGGAAAGTAAACGTATATGTCACAGCAAGAACATCTTGTCTATTAGTTGAGATCAATTCCCATCTGATTTAACTTAGTGCCTATAATGGCGGTGTTATACCAATGCAATACTTACTATAGGTGAGTAGCAGGGAAAGTAAACGTATATGTCACAGCAAGAACATCTTGTCTATTAATTGAGATCAATTCCCATCTGATTTAACTTAGTGCCTATAATGGCGGTTTTATACCAACGCAATACTTACTATAGGTGAGTAGCAGGGAAAGTATACGTATATGTCACAGCTAGATCATCTTGTCTATTAGTTGAGATCAATTCCCATCTGATTTAACTTAGTGCCTATAATGGCGGTTTTATACCAATGCAATACTTACTATAGGTGAGTAGCAGGGAAAGTATACGTATATGTCACAGCTAGAACATCTTGTCTATTAGTTGAGATCAGTTCCCATCTGATTTAACTTAGTGCCTATAATGGCGGTGTTATACCAATGCAATACTTACTATAGGTGAGTAGCAGGGAAAGTAAACGTATATGTCACAGCAAGAACATCTTGTCTATTAGTTGAGATCAATTCCCATCTGATTTAACTTAGTGCCTATAATGGTGGTGTTATCCCAATGCAATACTTACTATAGGTGAGTAGCAGGGAACGTAAACGTATATGTCACAGCAAGAACATCTTGTCTATTAGTTGAGATCAATTCCCATCTGATTTAACTTAGTGCCTATAATGGCGGTGTTATACCAATGCAATACTTACTATAGGTGAGTAGCAGGGAAAGTAAACGTATATGTTACAGCAAGAACATCTTGTCTATTAATTGAGATCAATTCCCATCTGATTTAACTTAGTGCCTATAATGGCGGTTTTATACCAATGCAATACTTACTATAGGTGAGTAGCAGGGAAAGTATACGTATATGTCACAGCTAGAACATCTTGTCTATTAGTTGAGATCAATTCCCATCTGATTTAATTTAGTGCCTATAATGGCGGTTTTATACCAATGCAATACTTACTATAGGTGAGTAGCAGGGAAAGTATACGTATATGTCACAGCTAGAGCATCTTGTCTATTAGTTGAGATCAATTCCCATCTGATTTAACTTAGTGCCTATAATGGCGGTGTTATACCAATGCAATGCAATACTTACTATAGGTGAGTAGCAGGGAAAGTATACGTATATGTCACAGCTAGAACATCTTGTCTATTAGTTGAGATCAATTCCCATCTGATTTAACTTAGTGCCTATAATGGCGGTGTTATCCCAATGCAATACTTACTATAGGTGAGTAGCAGAGAAAGTAAACGTATATGTCACAGCAAGAACATCTTGTCTATTAGTTGAGATCAATTCCCATCTGATTTAACTTAGTGCCTATAATGGCGGTGTTATACCAATGCAATACTTACTATAGGTGAGTAGCAGGGAAAGTATACGTATATGTCACAGCTAGAACATCTTGTCTATTAGTTGAGATCAATTCCCATCTGATTTAACTTAGTGCCTATAATGGCGGTGTTATACCAATGCAATACTTACTATAGATGAGTAGCAGGGAAAGTAAACGTATATGTCACAGCAAGAACATCTCTTCTATTAATTGAGATCAATTCCCATCTGATTTAACTTAGTGCCTATAATGGCGGTGTTATACCAATGCAATACTTACTATAGGTGAGTAGCAGGGAAAGTAAACGTATATGTCACAGCAAGAACATCTTGTCTATTAGTTGAGATCAATTCCCATCTGATTTAACTTAGTGCCTATAATGGCGGTGTTATACCAATGCAATACTTACTATAGGTGAGTAGCAGGGAAAGTATACGTATATGTCACAGCAAGAACATCTCTTCTATTAATTGAGATCAATTCCCATCTGATTTAACTTAGTGCCTATAATGGCGGTGTTATCCCAATGCAATACTTACTATAGGTGAGTAGCAGGGAAAGTAAACGTATATGTCACAGCTAGAACATCTTGTCTATTAATTGAGAACAATTCCCATCTGATTTAACTTAGTGCCTATAATGGCGGTGTTATCCCAATGCAATACTTACTATAGGTGAGTAGCAGGGAAAGTAAACGTATATGTCACAGCAAGAACATCTCTTCTATTAATTGAGATCAATTCCCATCTGATTTAACTTAGTGCCTATAATGGCGGTGTTATACCAATGCAATACTTACTATAGGTGAGTAGCAGGGAAAGTAAACGTATATGTCACAGCTAGAACATCTTGTCTATTAATTGAGATCAATTCCCATCTGATTTAACTTAGTGCCTATAATGGCGGTGTTATACCAATGCAATACTTACTATAGGTGAGTAGCAGGGAAAGTAAACATATATGTCACAGCAAGAACATCTCGTCTATTAATTGAGATCAATTCCCATCTGATTTAACTTAGTGCCTATAATGGCGGTGTTATCCCAATGCAATACTTACTATAGGTGAGTAGCAGGGAAAGTAAACGTATATGTCACAGCAAGAACATCTTGTCTATTAGTTGAGATCAATTCCCATCTGATTTAACTTAGTGCCTATAATAGCGGTGTTATACCAATGCAATACTTATTATAGGTGAGTAGCAGGGAAAGTAAACGTATATGTCACAGCAAGAACATCTCGTCTATTAGTTGAGATCAATTCCCATCTGATTTAACTTAGTGCCTATAATGGCGGTGTTATACCAATGCAATACTTACTATAGGTGAGTAGCAGGGAAAGTAAACGTATATGTCACAGCAAGAACATCTTGTCTATTAGTTGAGATCAATTCCCATCTGATTTAACTTAGTGCCTATAATGGCGGTGTTATACCAATGCAATACTTACTATAGGTGAGTAGCAGGGAAAGTAAACGTATATGTCACAGCTAGAACATCTTGTCTATTAATTGAGATCAATTCCCATCTGATTTAACTTAGTGCCTATAATGGCGGTGTTATACCAATGCAATACTTACTATAGGTGAGTAGCAGGGAAAGTAAACGTATATGTCACAGCAAGAACATCTTGTCTATTAGTTGAGATCAATTCCCATCTGATTTAACTTAGTGCCTATAATGGCGGTGTTATACCAATGTAATACTTACTATAGGTGAGTAGCAGGGAAAGTAAACGTATATGTCACAGCAAGAACATCTCTTCTATTAATTGAGATCAATTCCCATCTGATTTAACTTAGTGCCTATAATGGCGGTGTTATACCAATGCAATACTTACTATAGGTGAGTAGCAGGGAAAGTAAACGTATATGTCACAGCAAGAACATCTTGTCTATTAGTTGAGATCAATTCCCATCTGATTTAACTTAGTGCCTATAATGGCGGTGTTATACCAATGCAATACTTACTATAGGTGAGTAGCAGGGAAAGTAAACGTATATGTCACAGCTAGAACATCTTGTCTGTTAGTTGAGATCAATTCCCATCTGATTTAACTTAGTGCCTATAATGGCGGTGTTATACCAATGCAATACTTACTATAGGTGAGTAGCAGGGAAAGTAAACGTATATGTCACAGCAAGAACATCTTGTCTATTAGTTGAGATCAATTCCCATCTGATTTAACTTAGTGCCTATAATGGCGGTGTTATACCAATGCAATACTTACTATAGGTGAGTAGCAGGGAAAGTAAACGTATATGTCACAGCAAGAACATCTTGTCTATTAATTGAGATCAATTCCCATCTGATTTAACTTAGTGCCTATAATGGCGGTTTTATACCAACGCAATACTTACTATAGGTGAGTAGCAGGGAAAGTATACGTATATGTCACAGCTAGATCATCTTGTCTATTAGTTGAGATCAATTCCCATCTGATTTAACTTAGTGCCTATAATGGCGGTTTTATACCAATGCAATACTTACTATAGGTGAGTAGCAGGGAAAGTATACGTATATGTCACAGCTAGAACATCTTGTCTATTAGTTGAGATCAGTTCCCATCTGATTTAACTTAGTGCCTATAATGGCGGTGTTATACCAATGCAATACTTACTATAGGTGAGTAGCAGGGAAAGTAAACGTATATGTCACAGCAAGAACATCTTGTCTATTAGTTGAGATCAATTCCCATCTGATTTAACTTAGTGCCTATAATGGTGGTGTTATCCCAATGCAATACTTACTATAGGTGAGTAGC
The DNA here is from genome assembly GCA_030765065.1 of Deroplatys truncata. Taxonomy (NCBI): domain Eukaryota; kingdom Metazoa; phylum Arthropoda; class Insecta; order Mantodea; family Mantidae; genus Deroplatys; species Deroplatys truncata. The sequence goes on from CM060975.1 coordinate 835,236, forward strand.
AGGGAACGTAAACGTATATGTCACAGCAAGAACATCTTGTCTATTAGTTGAGATCAATTCCCATCTGATTTAACTTAGTGCCTATAATGGCGGTGTTATACCAATGCAATACTTACTATAGGTGAGTAGCAGGGAAAGTAAACGTATATGTTACAGCAAGAACATCTTGTCTATTAATTGAGATCAATTCCCATCTGATTTAACTTAGTGCCTATAATGGCGGTTTTATACCAATGCAATACTTACTATAGGTGAGTAGCAGGGAAAGTATACGTATATGTCACAGCTAGAACATCTTGTCTATTAGTTGAGATCAATTCCCATCTGATTTAATTTAGTGCCTATAATGGCGGTTTTATACCAATGCAATACTTACTATAGGTGAGTAGCAGGGAAAGTATACGTATATGTCACAGCTAGAGCATCTTGTCTATTAGTTGAGATCAATTCCCATCTGATTTAACTTAGTGCCTATAATGGCGGTGTTATACCAATGCAATGCAATACTTACTATAGGTGAGTAGCAGGGAAAGTATACGTATATGTCACAGCTAGAACATCTTGTCTATTAGTTGAGATCAATTCCCATCTGATTTAACTTAGTGCCTATAATGGCGGTGTTATACCAATGCAATACTTACTATAGGTGAGTAGCAGGGAAAGTAAACGTATATGTCACAGCAAGAACATCTTGTCTATTAGTTGAGATCAATTCCCATCTGATTTAACTTAGTGCCTATAATGGCGGTGTTATACCAATGCAATACTTACTATAGGTGAGTAGCAGGGAAAGTATACGTATATGTCACAGCTAGAACATCTTGTCTATTAGTTGAGATCAATTCCCATCTGATTTAACTTAGTGCCTATAATGGCGGTGTTATACCAATGCAATACTTACTATAGATGAGTAGCAGGGAAAGTAAACGTATATGTCACAGCAAGAACATCTCTTCTATTAATTGAGATCAATTCCCATCTGATTTAACTTAGTGCCTATAATGGCGGTGTTATACCAATGCAATACTTACTATAGGTGAGTAGCAGGGAAAGTAAACGTATATGTCACAGCAAGAACATCTTGTCTATTAGTTGAGATCAATTCCCATCTGATTTAACTTAGTGCCTATAATGGCGGTGTTATACCAATGCAATACTTACTATAGGTGAGTAGCAGGGAAAGTATACGTATATGTCACAGCAAGAACATCTTGTCTATTAGTTGAGATCAATTCCCATCTGATTTAACTTAGTGCCTATAATGGTGGTGTTATACCAATGCAATACTTACTATAGGTGAGTAGCAGGGAAAGTATACGTATATGTCACAGCTAGAACATCTTGTCTATTAGTTGAGATCAATTCCCATCTGATTTAACTTAGTGCCTATAATGGCGGTGTTATCCCAATGCAATACTTACTATAGGTGAGTAGCAGGGAAAGTAAACGTATATGTCACAGCAAGAACATCTCGTCTATTAATTGAGATCAGTTCCCATCTGATTTAACTTAGTGCCTATAATGGCGGTGTTATCCCAATGCAATACTTACTATAGGTGAGTAGCAGGGAAAGTAAACGTATATGTCACAGCTAGAACATCTTGTCTATTAATTGAGATCAATTCCCATCTGATTTAACTTAGTGCCTATAATGGCGGTGTTATACCAATGCAATACTTACTATAGGTGAGTAGCAGGGAAAGTAAACATATATGTCACAGCAAGAACATCTCGTCTATTAATTGAGATCAATTCCCATCTGATTTAACTTAGTGCCTATAATGGCGGTGTTATACCAATGCAATACTTACTATAGGTGAGTAGCAGGGAAAGTAAACATATATGTCACAGCAAGAACATCTAGTCTATTAATTGAGATCAATTCCCATCTGATTTAACTTAGTGCCTATAATGGCGGTGTTATACCAATGCAATACTTACTATAGGTGAGTAGCAGGGAAAGTAAACGTATATGTCACAGCAAGAACATCTCTTCTATTAATTGAGATCAATTCCCATCTGATTTAACTTAGTGCCTATAATGGCGGTGTTATCCCAATGCAATACTTACTATAGGTGAGTAGCAGGGAAAGTAAACGTATATGTCACAGCTAGAACATCTTGTCTATTAATTGAGAACAATTCCCATCTGATTTAACTTAGTGCCTATAATGGCGGTGTTATCCCAATGCAATACTTACTATAGGTGAGTAGCAGGGAAAGTAAACGTATATGTCACAGCTAGAACATCTTGTCTATTAATTGAGAACAATTCCCATATGATTTAACTTAGTGCCTATAATGGCGGTGTTATCCCAATGCAATACTTACTATAGGTGAGTAGCAGGGAAAGTCAACGTATATGTCACAGCAAGAACATCTTATCTATTAGTTGAGATCAATTCCCATCTGATTTAACTTAGTGCCTATAATGGCGGTGTTATACCAATGCAATACTTACTATAGGTGAGTAGCAGGGAAAGTAAACGTATATGTCACAGCAAGAACATCTTGTCTATTAGTTGAGATCAATTCCCATCTGATTTAACTTAGTGCCTATAATGGCGGTGTTATACCAATGCAATACTTACTATAGGTGAGTAGCAGGGAAAGTAAACGTATATGTCACAGCAAGAACATCTTGTCTATTAGTTGAGATCAATTCCCATCTGATTTAACTTAGTGCCTATAATGGCGGTGTTATACCAATGCAATACTTACTATAGGTGAGTAGCAGGGAAAGTAAACGTATATGTCACAGCAAGAACATCTTGTCTATTAGTTGAGATCAATTCCCATCTGATTTAACTTAGTGCCTATAATGGCGGTGTTATACCAATGCAATACTTACTATAGGTGAGTAGCAGGGAAAGTAAACGTATATGTCACAGCAAGAACATCTCTTCTATTAATTGAGATCAATTCCCATCTGATTTAACTTAGTGCCTATAATGGCGGTGTTATACCAATGCAATACTTACTATAGGTGAGTAGCAGGGAAAGTCAACGTATATGTCACAGCAAGAACATCTTATCTATTAGTTGAGATCAATTCCCATCTGATTTAACTTAGTGCCTATAATGGCGGTGTTATACCAATGCAATACTTACTATAGGTGAGTAGCAGGGAAAGTAAACGTATATGTCACAGCAAGAACATCTTGTCTATTAGTTGAGATCAATTCCCATCTGATTTAACTTAGTGCCTATAATGGCGGTGTTATACCAATGCAATACTTACTATAGGTGAGTAGCAGGGAAAGTAAACGTATATGTCACAGCAAGAACATCTTGTCTATTAGTTGAGATCAATTCCCATCTGATTTAACTTAGTGCCTATAATGGCGGTGTTATACCAATGCAATACTTACTATAGGTGAGTAGCAGGGAAAGTAAACGTATATGTCACAGCAAGAACATCTTGTCTATTAGTTGAGATCAATTCCCATCTGATTTAACTTAGTGCCTATAATGGCGGTGTTATACCAATGCAATACTTACTATAGGTGAGTAGCAGGGAAAGTAAACGTATATGTCACAGCAAGAACATCTCTTCTATTAATTGAGATCAATTCCCATCTGATTTAACTTAGTGCCTATAATGGCGGTGTTATACCAATGCAATACTTACTATAGGTGAGTAGCAGGGAAAGTAAACGTATATGTCACAGCAAGAACATCTTGTCTATTAGTTGAGATCAATTCCCATCTGATTTAACTTAGTGCCTATAATGGCGGTGTTATACCAATGCAATACTTACTATAGGTGAGTAGCAGGGAAAGTAAACGTATATGTCACAGCAAGAACATCTTGTCTATTAGTTGAGATCAATTCCCATCTGATTTAACTTAGTGCCTATAATGGCGGTGTTATACCAATGCAATACTTACTATAGGTGAGTAGCAGGGAAAGTAAACGTATATGTCACAGCAAGAACATCTTGTCTATTAGTTGAGATCAATTCCCATCTGATTTAACTTAGTGCCTATAATGGCGGTGTTATACCAATGCAATACTTACTATAGGTGAGTAGCAGGGAAAGTAAACGTATATGTCACAGCAAGAACATCTTGTCTATTAATTGAGATCAATTCCCATCTGATTTAACTTAGTGCCTATAATGGCGGTTTTATACCAACGCAATACTTACTATAGGTGAGTAGCAGGGAAAGTATACGTATATGTCACAGCTAGATCATCTTGTCTATTAGTTGAGATCAATTCCCATCTGATTTAACTTAGTGCCTATAATGGCGGTTTTATACCAATGCAATACTTACTATAGGTGAGTAGCAGGGAAAGTATACGTATATGTCACAGCTAGAACATCTTGTCTATTAGTTGAGATCAGTTCCCATCTGATTTAACTTAGTGCCTATAATGGCGGTGTTATACCAATGCAATACTTACTATAGGTGAGTAGCAGGGAAAGTAAACGTATATGTCACAGCAAGAACATCTTGTCTATTAGTTGAGATCAATTCCCATCTGATTTAACTTAGTGCCTATAATGGTGGTGTTATCCCAATGCAATACTTACTATAGGTGAGTAGCAGGGAACGTAAACGTATATGTCACAGCAAGAACATCTTGTCTATTAGTTGAGATCAATTCCCATCTGATTTAACTTAGTGCCTATAATGGCGGTGTTATACCAATGCAATGCAATACTTACTATAGGTGAGTAGCAGGGAAAGTAAACGTATATGTTACAGCAAGAACATCTTGTCTATTAATTGAGATCAATTCCCATCTGATTTAACTTAGTGCCTATAATGGCGGTTTTATACCAATGCAATACTTACTATAGGTGAGTAGCAGGGAAAGTATACGTATATGTCACAGCTAGAACATCTTGTCTATTAGTTGAGATCAATTCCCATCTGATTTAATTTAGTGCCTATAATGGCGGTTTTATACCAATGCAATACTTACTATAGGTGAGTAGCAGGGAAAGTATACGTATATGTCACAGCTAGAGCATCTTGTCTATTAGTTGAGATCAATTCCCATCTGATTTAACTTAGTGCCTATAATGGCGGTGTTATACCAATGCAATGCAATACTTACTATAGGTGAGTAGCAGGGAAAGTATACGTATATGTCACAGCTAGAACATCTTGTCTATTAGTTGAGATCAATTCCCATCTGATTTAACTTAGTGCCTATAATGGCGGTGTTATACCAATGCAATACTTACTATAGGTGAGTAGCAGGGAAAGTAAACGTATATGTCACAGCAAGAACATCTTGTCTATTAGTTGAGATCAATTCCCATCTGATTTAACTTAGTGCCTATAATGGCGGTGTTATACCAATGCAATACTTACTATAGGTGAGTAGCAGGGAAAGTATACGTATATGTCACAGCTAGAACATCTTGTCTATTAGTTGAGATCAATTCCCATCTGATTTAACTTAGTGCCTATAATGGCGGTGTTATACCAATGCAATACTTACTATAGATGAGTAGCAGGGAAAGTAAACGTATATGTCACAGCAAGAACATCTCTTCTATTAATTGAGATCAATTCCCATCTGATTTAACTTAGTGCCTATAATGGCGGTGTTATACCAATGCAATACTTACTATAGGTGAGTAGCAGGGAAAGTAAACGTATATGTCACAGCAAGAACATCTTGTCTATTAGTTGAGATCAATTCCCATCTGATTTAACTTAGTGCCTATAATGGCGGTGTTATACCAATGCAATACTTACTATAGGTGAGTAGCAGGGAAAGTATACGTATATGTCACAGCAAGAACATCTTGTCTATTAGTTGAGATCAATTCCCATCTGATTTAACTTAGTGCCTATAATGGTGGTGTTATACCAATGCAATACTTACTATAGGTGAGTAGCAGGGAAAGTATACGTATATGTCACAGCTAGAACATCTTGTCTATTAGTTGAGATCAATTCCCATCTGATTTAACTTAGTGCCTATAATGGCGGTGTTATCCCAATGCAATACTTACTATAGGTGAGTAGCAGGGAAAGTAAACGTATATGTCACAGCAAGAACATCTCGTCTATTAATTGAGATCAGTTCCCATCTGATTTAACTTAGTGCCTATAATGGCGGTGTTATCCCAATGCAATACTTACTATAGGTGAGTAGCAGGGAAAGTAAACGTATATGTCACAGCTAGAACATCTTGTCTATTAATTGAGATCAATTCCCATCTGATTTAACTTAGTGCCTATAATGGCGGTGTTATACCAATGCAATACTTACTATAGGTGAGTAGCAGGGAAAGTAAACATATATGTCACAGCAAGAACATCTCGTCTATTAATTGAGATCAATTCCCATCTGATTTAACTTAGTGCCTATAATGGCGGTGTTATACCAACGCAATACTTACTATAGGTGAGTAGCAGGGAAAGTAAACATATATGTCACAGCAAGAACATCTAGTCTATTAATTGAGATCAATTCCCATCTGATTTAACTTAGTGCCTATAATGGCGGTGTTATACCAATGCAATACTTACTATAGGTGAGTAGCAGGGAAAGTAAACGTATATGTCACAGCAAGAACATCTCTTCTATTAATTGAGATCAATTCCCATCTGATTTAACTTAGTGCCTATAATGGCGGTGTTATCCCAATGCAATACTTACTATAGGTGAGTAGCAGGGAAAGTAAACGTATATGTCACATCTAGAACATCTTGTCTATTAATTGAGAACAATTCCCATCTGATTTAACTTAGTGCCTATAATGGCGGTGTTATCCCAATGCAATACTTACTATAGGTGAGTAGCAGGGAAAGTAAACGTATATGTCACAGCAAGAACATCTCTTCTATTAATTGAGATCAATTCCCATCTGATTTAACTTAGTGCCTATAATGGCGGTGTTATACCAATGCAATACTTACTATAGGTGAGTAGCAGGGAAAGTAAACGTATATGTCACAGCTAGAACATCTTGTCTATTAATTGAGATCAATTCCCATCTGATTTAACTTAGTGCCTATAATGGCGGTGTTATACCAATGCAATACTTACTATAGGTGAGTAGCAGGGAAAGTAAACATATATGTCACAGCAAGAACATCTCGTCTATTAATTGAGATCAATTCCCATCTGATTTAACTTAGTGCCTATAATGGCGGTGTTATCCCAATGCAATACTTACTATAGGTGAGTAGCAGGGAAAGTAAACGTATATGTCACAGCAAGAACATCTTGTCTATTAGTTGAGATCAATTCCCATCTGATTTAACTTAGTGCCTATAATAGCGGTGTTATACCAATGCAATACTTATTATAGGTGAGTAGCAGGGAAAGTAAACGTATATGTCACAGCAAGAACATCTCGTCTATTAGTTGAGATCAATTCCCATCTGATTTAACTTAGTGCCTATAATGGCGGTGTTATACCAATGCAATACTTACTATAGGTGAGTAGCAGGGAAAGTAAACGTATATGTCACAGCAAGAACATCTTGTCTATTAGTTGAGATCAATTCCCATCTGATTTAACTTAGTGCCTATAATGGCGGTGTTATACCAATGCAATACTTACTATAGGTGAGTAGCAGGGAAAGTAAACGTATATGTCACAGCAAGAACATCTTGTCTATTAGTTGAGATCAATTCCCATCTGATTTAACTTAGTGCCTATAATGGCGGTGTTATACCAATGCAATACTTACTATAGGTGAGTAGCAGGGAAAGTAAACGTATATGTCACAGCAAGAACATCTTGTCTATTAATTGAGATCAATTCCCATCTGATTTAACTTAGTGCCTATAATGGCGGTTTTATACCAACGCAATACTTACTATAGGTGAGTAGCAGGGAAAGTATACGTATATGTCACAGCTAGATCATCTTGTCTATTAGTTGAGATCAATTCCCATCTGATTTAACTTAGTGCCTATAATGGCGGTTTTATACCAATGCAATACTTACTATAGGTGAGTAGCAGGGAAAGTATACGTATATGTCACAGCTAGAACATCTTGTCTATTAGTTGAGATCAGTTCCCATCTGATTTAACTTAGTGCCTATAATGGCGGTGTTATACCAATGCAATACTTACTATAGGTGAGTAGCAGGGAAAGTAAACGTATATGTCACAGCAAGAACATCTTGTCTATTAGTTGAGATCAATTCCCATCTGATTTAACTTAGTGCCTATAATGGTGGTGTTATCCCAATGCAATACTTACTATAGGTGAGTAGCAGGGAACGTAAACGTATATGTCACAGCAAGAACATCTTGTCTATTAGTTGAGATCAATTCCCATCTGATTTAACTTAGTGCCTATAATGGCGGTGTTATACCAATGCAATACTTACTATAGGTGAGTAGCAGGGAAAGTAAACGTATATGTTACAGCAAGAACATCTTGTCTATTAATTGAGATCAATTCCCATCTGATTTAACTTAGTGCCTATAATGGCGGTTTTATACCAATGCAATACTTACTATAGGTGAGTAGCAGGGAAAGTATACGTATATGTCACAGCTAGAACATCTTGTCTATTAGTTAAGATCAATTCCCATCTGATTTAATTTAGTGCCTATAATGGCGGTTTTATACCAATGCAATACTTACTATAGGTGAGTAGCAGGGAAAGTATACGTATATGTCACAGCTAGAGCATCTTGTCTATTAGTTGAGATCAATTCCCATCTGATTTAACTTAGTGCCTATAATGGCGGTGTTATACCAATGCAATGCAATACTTACTATAGGTGAGTAGCAGGGAAAGTATACGTATATGTCACAGCTAGAACATCTTGTCTATTAGTTGAGATCAATTCCCATCTGATTTAACTTAGTGCCTATAATGGCGGTGTTATACCAATGCAATACTTACTATAGGTGAGTAGCAGGGAAAGTAAACGTATATGTCACAGCAAGAACATCTTGTCTATTAGTTGAGATCAATTCCCATCTGATTTAACTTAGTGCCTATAATGGCGGTGTTATACCAATGCAATACTTACTATAGGTGAGTAGCAGGGAAAGTATACGTATATGTCACAGCTAGAACATCTTGTCTATTAGTTGAGATCAATTCCCATCTGATTTAACTTAGTGCCTATAATGGCGGTGTTATACCAATGCAATACTTACTATAGATGAGTAGCAGGGAAAGTAAACGTATATGTCACAGCAAGAACATCTCTTCTATTAATTGAGATCAATTCCCATCTGATTTAACTTAGTGCCTATAATGGCGGTGTTATACCAATGCAATACTTACTATAGGTGAGTAGCAGGGAAAGTAAACGTATATGTCACAGCAAGAACATCTTGTCTATTAGTTGAGATCAATTCCCATCTGATTTAACTTAGTGCCTATAATGGCGGTGTTATACCAATGCAATACTTACTATAGGTGAGTAGCAGGGAAAGTATACGTATATGTCACAGCAAGAACATCTTGTCTATTAGTTGAGATCAATTCCCATCTGATTTAACTTAGTGCCTATAATGGTGGTGTTATACCAATGCAATACTTACTATAGGTGAGTAGCAGGGAAAGTATACGTATATGTCACAGCTAGAACATCTTGTCTATTAGTTGAGATCAATTCCCATCTGATTTAACTTAGTGCCTATAATGGCGGTGTTATCCCAATGCAATACTTACTATAGGTGAGTAGCAGGGAAAGTAAACGTATATGTCACAGCAAGAACATCTCGTCTATTAATTGAGATCAGTTCCCATCTGATTTAACTTAGTGCCTATAATGGCGGTGTTATCCCAATGCAATACTTACTATAGGTGAGTAGCAGGGAAAGTAAACGTATATGTCACAGCTAGAACATCTTGTCTATTAATTGAGATCAATTCCCATCTGATTTAACTTAGTGCCTATAATGGCGGTGTTATACCAATGCAATACTTACTATAGGTGAGTAGCAGGGAAAGTAAACATATATGTCACAGCAAGAACATCTCGTCTATTAATTGAGATCAATTCCCATCTGATTTAACTTAGTGCCTATAATGGCGGTGTTATACCAACGCAATACTTACTATAGGTGAGTAGCAGGGAAAGTAAACATATATGTCACAGCAAGAACATCTAGTCTATTAATTGAGATCAATTCCCATCTGATTTAACTTAGTGCCTATAATGGCGGTGTTATACCAATGCAATACTTACTATAGGTGAGTAGCAGGGAAAGTAAACGTATATGTCACAGCAAGAACATCTCTTCTATTAATTGAGATCAATTCCCATCTGATTTAACTTAGTGCCTATAATGGCGGTGTTATCCCAATGCAATACTTACTATAGGTGAGTAGCAGGGAAAGTAAACGTATATGTCACATCTAGAACATCTTGTCTATTAATTGAGAACAATTCCCATCTGATTTAACTTAGTGCCTATAATGGCGGTGTTATCCCAATGCAATACTTACTATAGGTGAGTAGCAGGGAAAGTAAACGTATATGTCACAGCAAGAACATCTCTTCTATTAATTGAGATCAATTCCCATCTGATTTAACTTAGTGCCTATAATGGCGGTGTTATACCAATGCAATACTTACTATAGGTGAGTAGCAGGGAAAGTAAACGTATATGTCACAGCTAGAACATCTTGTCTATTAATTGAGATCAATTCCCATCTGATTTAACTTAGTGCCTATAATGGCGGTGTTATACCAATGCAATACTTACTATAGGTGAGTAGCAGGGAAAGTAAACATATATGTCACAGCAAGAACATCTCGTCTATTAATTGAGATCAATTCCCATCTGATTTAACTTAGTGCCTATAATGGCGGTGTTATCCCAATGCAATACTTACTATAGGTGAGTAGCAGGGAAAGTAAACGTATATGTCACAGCAAGAACATCTTGTCTATTAGTTGAGATCAATTCCCATCTGATTTAACTTAGTGCCTATAATAGCGGTGTTATACCAATGCAATACTTATTATAGGTGAGTAGCAGGGAAAGTAAACGTATATGTCACAGCAAGAACATCTCGTCTATTAGTTGAGATCAATTCCCATCTGATTTAACTTAGTGCCTATAATGGCGGTGTTATACCAATGCAATACTTACTATAGGTGAGTAGCAGGGAAAGTAAACGTATATGTCACAGCAAGAACATCTTGTCTATTAGTTGAGATCAATTCCCATCTGATTTAACTTAGTGCCTATAATGGCGGTGTTATACCAATGCAATACTTACTATAGGTGAGTAGCAGGGAAAGTAAACGTATATGTCACAGCTAGAACATCTTGTCTATTAATTGAGATCAATTCCCATCTGATTTAACTTAGTGCCTATAATGGCGGTGTTATACCAATGCAATACTTACTATAGGTGAGTAGCAGGGAAAGTAAACTTATATGTCACAGCAAGAACATCTTGTCTATTAGTTGAGATCAATTCCCATCTGATTTAACTTAGTGCCTATAATGGCGGTGTTATACCAATGCAATACTTACTATAGGTGAGTAGCAGGGAAAGTAAACGTATATGTCACAGCAAGAACATCTCTTCTATTAATTGAGATCAATTCCCATCTGATTTAACTTAGTGCCTATAATGGCGGTGTTATACCAATGCAATACTTACTATAGGTGAGTAGCAGGGAAAGTAAACGTATATGTCACAGCAAGAACATCTTGTCTATTAGTTGAGATCAATTCCCATCTGATTTAACTTAGTGCCTATAATGGCGGTGTTATACCAATGCAATACTTACTATAGGTGAGTAGCAGGGAAAGTAAACGTATATGTCACAGCTAGAACATCTTGTCTGTTAGTTGAGATCAATTCCCATCTGATTTAACTTAGTGCCTATAATGGCGGTGTTATACCAATGCAATACTTACTATAGGTGAGTAGCAGGGAAAGTAAACGTATATGTCACAGCAAGAACATCTTGTCTATTAGTTGAGATCAATTCCCATCTGATTTAACTTAGTGCCTGATGTGGCATGTGCACAGATTGTAGTAATAGCCGTGCCCTCTGGTTACTCAAGCTGAAGGTTGGCAGCTTATCCGAGGAGGGGCGTTTGAGGGGAAATAGTCTCATTGGAGGGGATATGGCGTTAGGACGCCAAGCTTAACGAGTTTTTTCAAGAGTCAGTGTCTAGTCTTCGCGGTGTTGAGATGTACGGATAGTTGTGCAATGATAGGGCGTCCTCGTCCCGGCAGACACATGGGTAAGCATATTTAATAAACCTTCTACTTATTCTTCTCCCTTGACTTTTTAATTATGGTAGTATAGAATCCTTGCCTTTCCCTTCAGCCAGGAATTATGTTAGTGTAAGAATATTTGTGAATTTAACTTTAGCTGCGTCCCTTTGTGTCGGTGCCTCTTAAAGTAAAGTTTCCTTAGTTTTGAATAACGATCCCTCTCACAGCGAGTAGCTCTCCTCTGAAAGTTAAATAATAAATTACAAATTATTGAGGTACGCGACAAATTGGTGGAGTCGCTGGGAAATTGGTGGGGGGCGCCAGGTAGAATTGAATTGTTTTGAGATTTTAAGTGCAAAAATTTTTTTTCCCTCCAAATGTAACGGTTTGTCCTCCACGTGGTCGTGAAAAATGTAAAGTTCTTTCTGGCTGAAGGGTAAGGATTTTTATACTTTTATTTGTGGATCTCTTCTTCTAAATTTTGTTTCCATCATTTCTGAAAGTTTGGTGTCGAAATTTTAATTTTGAGTTCATTTTTGCATATTTTCCCATTGTCTGCCGGGTGACGCTAAATATTCTGACTCCATTTTCCCCTTGTTTTGGCTTCATTTACTTTAAATTATATCACTGTGTTCCGTTCTTTGTGCTGGTTATTTTAAAAAAAAAAAATGTTTTTGTGAAATTTGAGAAGAAACGAGCGAGATAGTTGTTTCAAAATGTGCTCGTCACGTGTTGGCTATCCGTGTGCAAATCTTCTTTTCTGTGCTTATTAGCAGTGGTTTGGAAATGTATAACTTTATATTCCAGTGATTGTGATTTCTAGCTATTTACTGCACTTTTCTGAGTTATTTTTCGTGTAACTTTTATGTACGCACGTGTGTTGTGTAATTCCCGCGTGGTCGTGCATTTCAGCAACAATTTTTAGCTTGTGTAACCAGTCTTCTTCAGCACGTGTTTTGGCGCGTTTCTTTGCGTGTGCATATCAGATTATATACATTTGATTTTAGAAAAAAAAAATGAGAAGTTTTGTGTGCTAGTTTAGAATTACAAGTCTGTATTCTGCTCCTTTTGAGAATCTTCGCGGTGGTCACAGTAAGTGTGACGTAGTTTTTTTTAAGTTCCAGTTCGAGGTTTCTCACTGCAGCTATCATTTTGTTATCTTCCATATGTCCATTCTGCTTAAAAATCTTGGTATTGTGTCCAAGTGGCTTGTGTAGCCGTGTGTTAGTTTAATTTTCTGATATTTCGCCGCGGGCGCTTAATTGTGTTCTTTCTGCAACTGTTTTATTTGGCTATTTTCTTCTCTTGCTACTTACTTTCATGTGTTGCTATAAGTGTTTAGTGTGGTGTAATCTGAATTGCTTGGTCCTACGGTTTGTTTATTGGTTGTGTTATCTTTTGTGCTGCAATCATGCATAAGCGACGTCCTGCACAGAAAGTTGATATAGTAATTGCTCCAGTTGGCGAGCACAGTGTGGTGGAATCTGTCCAGTGTTGGAACGACTGTTACTCAGTTATCAGCTGGCTGCCGCCGGTCATTGACCCCTCTCACATGGAGCATTCCAACGAGTTGTCGCCGTATGAGTTATTTTAGAATGTTGCAATGTTGGCTACTACTGCTATTGGCCGCTCTGAGAATGATGATAATTTTGCTTTACCGTTGCCAAGTTTGGTTTAATTCCGTAATGTATATTTTTAAGGGAAGATCTTTCGCAGTTACTCATGTAAGTAAAAGTTTCAGGAGCTACCAATCTTGCCAGTATCTGCACCTAATTAGGTTTGATGTGCTTCTAATATGGACCAGTACGATGTGGATGTTGATACACCAGCTGTACGTGTGTTACCAGATTTTGGACAATTTGCACGGGAATTTTGTGGTAAACGAGTAAGAGAAAAGAAAAAATCACCCGTAAGTATGTAATCATTGTGAGTGCTAAAGTTTGGATGAATGAAACAGTTTTACGACTCACACAGGTATGCTAAATTTATTGTTTCAGTGACTGATGCTTAATTAAGCTTTGTTTTTCAGGAATATGTGATATGAATGTCTCTGCTAAATTACAAGTGTATTATTATTGTGGGTGTAATCTAAATTTTGAATTATGTTTTGGTAACTGCAAATCATTTGTTTTGTTGTTGTGTTATACTGCAGGAATGTGTTTTAGGTGTACAATATGCTTAATTAAGCTTTCATTTTCAGGAATGTTATGTGACAATATTGTTTTGAATAATGATGTGATGTTGTTTTGTTGCATTCGATTTGATTTGATATGACATGATTTGATTTTGACTATTTGATTTCCATAATGATGCTGTGACCTTTATTTGCAGAAATTTGTTGCATGAATAGTGTTTGTATGTATGTGTGTATTTGAGGTTATGTGATATAGGTGAGATTTGCCTCGGTGGGAGTGCCAAGTGTAACCCCGATGGCGTGGTGTGAGGTTATGTGAGAGATAAGAGTTGAGATTTGCCTCGGTGGATGTGCGTAAGAGTAACCCCGACGGTGTTGATGAGGAGAGATGAGAAGAGATGAGATGTCAGCTTCGGTGGAGGTGCCACAGTGTAACCCCGATAGTTGAAGTGTATGAATGTGTTGATTTTTCAGGAGGGCTACATGTACCTGGAAAGTTGATGTGATGATTGTACTGATTTTGCTTATTGGTGTTGCTGTAACGTGCCCAGTATAGCGTGTGTGATGAATTCACACGAGAGATTAAATAGATGGAAGTGAATGTAATGAAAATAATTTTTTTTTCTCTGTTTATGCAACAAGTTTATTACCATCTTAGATAGCAAATGTTAATACCACCTGTTTTTCCAGCTTAAATTTCTTGATTTTGAGGATGTAGATGCAACATTATAATGTCATGTTATTTGTGTAATTCCTGAGTTAATGTGATTTCTTGAAGGTTATGCCTATGTCAGATGTTTTGAATTTGCAGCATGCTAAATGAGAGACGTAAGTGCAGATGTTTTGTTTTGGAGAGAAAATTGAAAGATGATGATGATTGAAGTAATGATTGAGATTGCACTATTACTGCTACTGATGATGATGATTATGGAAGATGATAGTTAAACTGCGATGAGAACAATAATGATGTGGATAAGAAGTTGTATTCATGACAAGAGTAGGACACTAGTAGTTGAAAGCATGTCACGTGGCGTAGTTTAGAAATGTATTGTGGATGTAGCTTGTAGTGATGTATACACTAGTTTGTGTAGATAGTTAAGTTAGTGTTGTGTGTAATTTGGGGCCATGGTCAGTGTGAATGAGTTCATTTCATCGTCATGTGTGACTGTCTTGTAAGTGCACTTACTTTCTTTTGTTAGTGATACCAGCTGGTTATTGAGTTGTAATATTGGGATCCCAAGATAAGGTTATGTTTCATTTCTGTCATGTTTATGTGCTTTGAGTCTGTTTTACTGTTATTTGGATTATGAAGCATTGTAAGTTCAATTTTGGATGGCAACTCTGTAAAATTTCTTTTTATGCCAATTTGTTCTAATTTTCTTCTCTCTTTACTTGCCCATGTCAAAAGAATTTTTTTTGTGTACACTTTTCATACTTTAAAATCTTTATTTGTAAAGGACATACCCTTCTTTTCTGTGTGATTCTTTGTGGGAGCATCCTGTTTATTGTGTCGTGGTTTTGTTTTAGAATTATGCTGTGGTAGAGAGCGAGAAAATCCAAGAGCATCCCCGGGGCACACCAGAAGTCAAGAAACACCACAGGGAAGCTGTCGGGCAGCCACTACACTGCCGTGGCATAAGGAGCCACCATGTCGGGGGGCAGTCCAAGCCAGCGACTGCCCACCCTGTTGTCATCACCAGAGACCTGCAGTGCTAATCCTACACCAGGACAAATCGTCGTTGTGGGCACTGTCTCAACCACCCACAAACAGTTACGGCAGTTCATCACCCTTTTGCGCAGTGTAGTGTGTCTGTGAACTAAGGCAGCGTGGTGTGTGCGTGTGCGGGATGCCAAAGCTAGTGCATTAACAATATTACGTCGACTGCACTTACATCGCTCTCGCTTCTCGTTATCGCCCAGCACCATTGTCGTCGGCTGGGTGCAACCACAAATATGTATTGCTCTTTTATTTTACATCACACATTTCTATGTCATTTTTTTTTTTTTTTTGGTATGTCTTTCTTTTGTTTTTTCCTGTATTTTGTACTTATGTTCTTTCTGTCGACGAGGACGTCGACTTGGGTGGCCAGGGGGAGATGTGGCATGTGCACAGATTGTAGTAATAGCCGTGCCCTCTGGTTACTCAAGCTGAAGGTTGGCAGCTTATCCGAGGAGGGGCGTTTGAGGGGAAATAGTCTCATTGGAGGGGATATGGCGTTAGGACGCCAAGCTTAACGAGTTTTTTCAAGAGTCAGTGTCTAGTCTTCGCGGTGTTGAGATGTACGGATAGTTGTGCAATGATAGGGCGTCCTCGTCCCGGCAGACACATGGGTAAGCATATTTAATAAACCTTCTACTTATTCTTCTCCCTTGACTTTTTAATTATGGTAGTATAGAATCCTTGCCTTTCCCTTCAGCCAGGAATTATGTTAGTGTAAGAATATTTGTGAATTTAACTTTAGCTGCGTCCCTTTGTGTCGGTGCCTCTTAAAGTAAAGTTTCCTTAGTTTTGAATAACGATCCCTCTCACAGCGAGTAGCTCTCCTCTGAAAGTTAAATAATAAATTACAAATTATTGAGGTACGCGACACTATAATGGCGGTGTTATACCAATGCAATACTTACTATAGGTGAGTAGCAGGGAAAGTAAACGTATATGTCACAGCAAGAACATCTTGTCTATTAGTTGAGATCAATTCCCATCTGATTTAACTTAGTGCCTATAATGGCGGTGTTATACCAATGCAATACTTACTATAGGTGAGTAGCAGGGAAAGTAAACGTATATGTCACAGCAAGAACATCTTGTCTATTAATTGAGATCAATTCCCATCTGATTTAACTTAGTGCCTATAATGGCGGTTTTATACCAATGCAATACTTACTATAGGTGAGTAGCAGGGAAAGTATACGTATATGTCACGGCTAGATCATCTTGTCTATTAGTTGAGATCAATTCCCATCTGATTTAACTTAGTGCCTATAATGGCGGTTTTATACCAATGCAATACTTACTATAGGTGAGTAGCAGGGAAAGTATACGTATATGTCACAGCTAGAACATCTTGTCTATTAGTTGAGATCAGTTCCCATCTGATTTAACTTAGTGCCTATAATGGCGGTGTTATACCAATGCAATACTTACTATAGGTGAGTAGCAGGGAAAGTAAACGTATATGTCACAGCAAGAACATCTTGTCTATTAGTTGAGATCAATTCCCATCTGATTTAACTTAGTGCCTATAATGGTGGTGTTATCCCAATGCAATACTTACTATAGGTGAGTAGCAGGGAACGTAAACATATATGTCACAGCAAGAACATCTTGTCCATTAGTTGAGATCAATTCCCATCTGATTTAACTTAGTGCCTATAATGGCGGTGTTATACCAATGCAATACTTACTATAGGTGAGTAGCAGGGAAAGTAAACGTATATGTTACAGCAAGAACATCTTGTCTATTAATTGAGATCAATTCCCATCTGATTTAACTTAGTGCCTATAATGGCGGTTTTATACCAATGCAATACTTACTATAGGTGAGTAGCAGGGAAAGTATACGTATATGTCACAGCTAGAACATCTTGTCTATTAGTTGAGATCAATTCCCATCTGATTTAACTTAGTGCCTATAATGGCGGTTTTATACCAATGCAATACTTACTATAGGTGAGTAGCAGGGAAAGTATACGTATATGTCACAGCTAGAACATCTTGTCTATTAGTTGAGATCAATTCCCATCTGATTTAACTTAGTGCCTATAATGGCGGTGTTATACAAATGCAATACTTACTATAGGTGAGTAGCAGGGAAAGTATACGTATATGTCACAGCTAGAACATCTTGTCTATTAGTTGAGATCAATTCCCATCTGATTTAACTTAGTGCCTATAATGGCGGTGTTATACCAATGCAATACTTACTATAGGTGAGTAGCAGGGAAAGTAAACGTATATGTCACAGCAAGAACATCTTGTCTATTAGTTGAGATCAATTCCCATCTGATTTAACTTAGTGCCTATAATGGCGGTGTTATACCAATGCAATACTTACTATAGGTGAGTAGCAGGGAAAGTATACGTATATGTCACAGCTAGAACATCTTGTCTATTAGTTGAGATCAATTCCCATCTGATTTAACTTAGTGCCTATAATGGCGGTGTTATACCAATGCAATACTTACTATAGATGAGTAGCAGGGAAAGTAAACGTATATGTCACAGCAAGAACATCTCTTCTATTAATTGAGATCAATTCCCATCTGATTTAACTTAGTGCCTATAATGGCGGTGTTATACCAATGCAATACTTACTATAGGTGAGTAGCAGGGAAAGTAAACGTATATGTCACAGCAAGAACATCTTGTCTATTAGTTGAGATCAATTCCCATCTGATTTAACTTAGTGCCTATAATGGCGGTGTTATACCAATGCAATACTTACTATAGGTGAGTAGCAGGGAAAGTATACGTATATGTCACAGCAAGAACATCTTGTCTATTAGTTGAGATCAATTCCCATCTGATTTAACTTAGTGCCTATAATGGTGGTGTTATACCAATGCAATACTTACTATAGGTGAGTAGCAGGGAAAGTATACGTATATGTCACAGCTAGAACATCTTGTCTATTAGTTGAGATCAATTCCCATCTGATTTAACTTAGTGCCTATAATGGCGGTGTTATCCCAATGCAATACTTACTATAGGTGAGTAGCAGGGAAAGTAAACGTATATGTCACAGCAAGAACATCTCGTCTATTAATTGAGATCAGTTCCCATCTGATTTAACTTAGTGCCTATAATGGCGGTGTTATCCCAATGCAATACTTACTATAGGTGAGTAGCAGGGAAAGTAAACGTATATGTCACAGCTAGAGCATCTTGTCTATTAATTGAGATCAATTCCCATCTGATTTAACTTAGTGCCTATAATGGCGGTGTTATACCAATGCAATACTTACTATAGTTGAGTAGCAGGGAAAGTAAACATATATGTCACAGCAAGAACATCTCGTCTATTAATTGAGATCAATTCCCATCTGATTTAACTTAGTGCCTATAATGGCGGTGTTATACCAATGCAATACTTACTATAGGTGAGTAGCAGGGAAAGTAAACATATATGTCACAGCAAGAACATCTCGTCTATTAATTGAGATCAATTCCCATCTGATTTAACTTAGTGCCTATAATGGCGGTGTTATACCAATGCAATACTTACTATAGGTGAGTAGCAGGGAAAGTAAACATATATGTCACAGCAAGAACATCTCGTCTATTAATTGAGATCAATTCCCATCTGATTTAACTTAGTGCCTATAATGGTGGTGTTATACCAATGCAATACTTACTATAGGTGAGTAGCAGGGAAAGTAAACGTATATGTCACAGCTAGAACATCTTGTCTATTAATTGAGATCAATTCCCATCTGATTTAACTTAGTGCCTATAATGGTGGTGTTATACCAATGCAATACTTACTATAGGTGAGTAGCAGGGAAAGTAAACGTATATGTCACAGCAAGAACATCTCTTCTATTAATTGAGATCAATTCCCATCTGATTTAACTTAGTGCCTATAATGGCAGTGTTATCCCAATGCAATACTTACTATAGGTGAGTAGCAGGGAAAGTAAACGTATATGTCACAGCAAGAACATCTCTTCTATTAATTGAGATCAATTCCCATCTGATTTATCTTAGTGCCTATAATGGCGGTGTTATACCAATGCAATACTTACTATAAGTGAGTAGCAGGGAAAGTAAACGTATATGTCACAGCAAGAACATCTCGTCTATTAATTGAGATCAATTCCCATCTGATTTAACTTAGTGCCTATAATAGCGGTGTTATCCCAATGCAATACTTACTATAGGTGAGTAGCAGGGAAAGTAAACGTATATGTCACAGCTAGAACATCTTGTCTATTAATTGAGATCAATTCCCATCTGATTTAACTTAGTGCCTATAATGGCGGTGTTATACCAATGCAATACTTACTATAGGTGAGTAGCAGGGAAAGTAAACGTATATGTCACAGCAAGAACATCTTGTCTATTAGTTGAGATCAATTCCCATCTGATTTAACTTAGTGCCTATAATGGCGGTGTTATACCAATGCAATACTTACTATAGGTGAGTAGCAGGGAAAGTAAACGTATATGTCACAGCAAGAACATCTTGTCTATTAATTGAGATCAATTCCCATCTGATTTAACTTAGTGCCTATAATGGTGGTGTTATCCCAATGCAATACTTACTATAGGTGAGTAGCACGGAAAGTAAACATATATGTCACAGCAAGAACATCTTGTCTATTAATTGAGATCAATTCCCATCTGATTTAACTTAGTGCCTATAATGGCGGTGTTATACCAATGCAATACTTACTATAGGTGAGTAGCAGGGAAAGTAAACGTATATGTCACAGCAAGAACATCTCTTCTATTAATTGAGATCAATTCCCATCTGATTTAACTTAGTGCCTATAATGGCGGTGTTATACCAATGCAATACTTACTATAGGTGAGTAGCAGGGAAAGTAAACGTATATGTCACAGCAAGAACATCTCTTCTATTAATTGAGATCAGTTCCCATCTGATTTAACTTAGTGCCTATAATGGCGGTGTTATACCAATGCAATACTTACTATAGGTGAGTAGCACGGAAAGTAAACATATATGTCACAGCAAGAACATCTTGTCTATTAATTGAGATCAATTCCCATCTGATTTAACTTAGTGCCTATAATGGCGGTTTTATCCCAATGCAATGGCTCTAAGGATCTCACAAGACATCTATAAAATATGGTTATTAGGGGGGAGGGGTACATCTCACACAGTTTCCTTCTCGTTCTCTGAATGTCATTTTATGTATAACTTGAATAAAAGTTTGAATACTTCAGGTACTACTCCTTACATTCACTGATGCTAGAAATCTGACCAGCAAAGTGAGGCCTACAATATTTACTAATGTATGCAGGTAAGTCACTTCTCTGAGTGTCCTGTACCACCAGACTAAGACAGCCACAACTTAAGGGGGCTATACCACACTAGTAGCAGAGTTATTGGAACATTTTACAACTTTATTTTAAGGAAACTATTAAATATATATCTCTACCAATAAACAGTTGTATAATTGCTCCACTCTTAGAACCCAAATTGATGTAAACACATAATTAATTAGCCCATGATAACACCATAACATACAGCAACTTAAATATATGAGGGCTGATCAATAAAGACTGAGACTGATTTTTATTACTCCAAATTTAATGTTGACATGATCTTTTTCAAAGTAGTCCCCTCCTAACTGAATGCACTTTTTATAGCGTCCTTGCCAGTCCTCGAACACATGGTGCAGGTCATTGTTTGTCAGGTCTTTGAGAATCGCCTCACATTTCTTTAGCACTGCTTCAGTGCTCTCAAATCGAATGCCCCGGAGCTTTGCCTTTAGTAATGGGAATAAAAAGAAATAACAGGGGGTAAGACCGGGGCTTTAAGGCGGATGCGGCACACACGTAATGTTGAATTTAGCCAAAAATTCCTGGACTTGATTTGCGACGTGAGGCCGCGCGTTGTTGTGATGAAGTCGCCAGCCATTCCGATGATGTTCTGCACGTTTCCTTGTAATGTGCTTCCTCAGTGTAGCCAATACTGACATGTAGTAGCTGCTGTAACAGTAGTGTGAGGGGGGGAACTGCATGCTGGTAAATCATTCCATTTCGAAACACCAGGCCCACCTTGCTTAGCACAGAGGACTCGCCCTTCTTTGAAGTCCTTGAACCACCTGAACACCGTTGCACGAGGTAGTGCATCTTCACCGTATGCTTGCTTCAGCTTTTCAAAAGTTTCAAGACTCTATGATTTAAATGAAAATAAAATTTTATTGCGCTGTATTGCTCCTCTTGTGTCACCTCCATTTTGTGGTATGCAAAATTCAAGTAGGGTCAACAATATACAGCATTACTATTACTCGCGCAAAACTTCTGGAATCGTGACCTTGATTGCCATCCCAGCTGCCGAGCCTAGGAATGGTTTATGTTTAGCTTTATGAACGAAAGCGATATAATACCTTTGCCTACTCACAGTGCGTAACACATACAGTCTGCATAGAAAGTGTCTGCATCTGGTTGTAATTTTAAAGAGAGCTGCAGTATCTAAATAGTACTTATTTTATATTTGTTATATTTATAACCATGGCTCCTATGTTTTCAAAGTTAAGTGGTAAGGTGTTACGTAGTCAAAGTAGGGAAATAATTGCAAATGTCCTCGACTTCATGAAGCAAGAAGCAGAGATGAAGGAAGAAAATATATGTTCATCCGAGTTCCACAAAACCTTAAGAGAATGAAAGAAAGAGTAGTCAAAGCAACTGGTGTTTCACCGAGTTCCGATTCCAGAGTTCTCAAAGATAAGAGAAAAAAAACTTATGGATGAAAGAGTACCATTTGACACACCTGGGAAGAAACATAAGGTCCCTAAACGTATTACAGAAATAGACGATTTCGAATGCATCATTCGGCGCACGATTCTCAATTCCTATGTGGAAGAAAAAACTGTGCTAACAATAAGCAGATTGCTCATCAAGCTGAAAGAAACTTACAAGGTGGTGTTACAAATCTCAGAAAAATTATTAAAGATTTAGGGTTCAAGTGGAAGAAACAGAAATCAAATAGAAGAACTCTAACAGAAAAGCAAAATAAATAAATAAATAAATAAATAAATAAAAAAAATAAAAATATAATAAAATAAAGAAAATAAAAAGTATATGTTGCCATGATAGCTTAGTCGGTTAGACCAACGGCACGGAAAGCCTAAGATACATGGTTCAAATCCCGGCTATGGCATTGAATTTTTCAGTCTGATTCTACCTTTCCAAATGAGTATAATTTTATATGTACTTATATCAGTGTGTACTTATATCAGCATCAATTTTTAAGGTGGTGCTACAAATTTCAGAAAAATACTATAGTGTATGAAGATGAGTCATACATACACAGCAGTCATACAGCATCTAAAAGTTGGAGTGACGATAGCGAATTAGGTTGCAGGTTCCTGTTGCTAAAGGGCAAATACTTATTATCGTTCATGCTGTTGGAAAGATCGGCTTCGTTCCAAATGCCCTTCTTTTACAAGTTGCAAAAACAACAGGAGATTTTCATCAAGAAATGAATACAGAAAAGTACATGAAGTGAATCAACGCCATGTTGAGTCCTAATATGCCTGTTGGGTCTGTTCTGGTCATCGACAATGCTTCACAATGCGTCAACACTCAATTGACAAACCACCTACCTCAAATTCATTGAAAGAAGAAATGAGAGCTTGGTTACTTAGACATAATATAGCTTTAGATGAAAGCATGAGTAAAACAAAGCTATATAACTTAATTAAAACCAACAAACAGCTTCAGACGTCATACATACGTGACCAGATAGTAATACAACATCGCCATAATGTACTTAGACTCCCATCGCATCACCCAGATCTAAACCCAATCGAATTAATCTGGGCTGATATCAAAAAATGGGTGGCATGCAGAAATATGACTTTTAAATTAAAATATGTGGAGCAGTTATAACACCAGCAATTTTCTGAAATTGGAAGGCCAGAATGGGAAAATGTATGTCGACATGTTGAATAAATTAAGAATCATTATTTCGAAAAATTCGGAATTGCAGAAAATCAAATAGAAAGAATTCTCATCCAAGATAATGGTGCAGAAAGTAGTGACAGCAGCGATGACGGCAATAATGTGAGTGATTCCGCAGAAGAGGAAGGGTTGTTAGGCGTGGAAGAATTGGAGGCAATGATTGACAGCGTTTTTTATATTAAGCGCTTTTTACAGCGTGGATTTTAATATACTGTATATAACTAAGTTCATCAGCTCAAAGCAGTGCATAACTGGTGTGGATATTTGACGATGACTGTCCCACGCACTCCTGCAGTATGCAGTCGACCGTTCACCACCTGATCTGGTAAGCAACTAGCATCATAGCTCTCATTAAGATTTTCACGTGTCTAGAACTGTTGCGCCAATTATACCAACCTACCGTTACGAGAGTGCTGTCGCTTATGGACATTATACATGAAACCCTGCTCTTTTCAAGTATTCGTGGTAAAGACATAAAACTATCAAGTAAACTACAGAAAAAAATCAGTCTCAGTCTTTATTGATCAGCCCTCGTATATATACAGCTGTCTGTACCTATGTAAATCAAACATAGTTCAAAACTCTTACAGGGTTTAATTTAATTTACAAAGAATGTTCCAACAGCATACTGCTCTAGGCAGGGACTGCCCTTTACAATTGAGGCAGTAAGCAAAATACAAAAGAATAAATACATATAAAAAGAAAGACGGAACAAAGAAAACTGCATATATTTTTTGACCTATTTAGAGTCTGCGGCTAGCATTTTCTGTGTGAAGTTATCAGGAATTACAGTATTGGTTGAGTAGGTATTTGAAGTGAGAAAAGTTAAGTGATGGGAGGCAGCAGCACTATATAATATACCTTTTATTCCATATCTGACAGAGTTAACTGGAGATGTGATTGGCTGATGTTGTTTTGTGAGAGGTGCCAGTTTTATATATGAGTAAAGATTCACAACATTTGCACAGAGTGGCAGAATATTTTGTTTCCTTAAATACTCCTGCGGAGGTTTTAAAAATATTGAAGCCATTTAATAGCTCTCTTTTGCAGGATTTCGTCGTTGTTATTATTATTATTATTATTATTATTATTATTATTATTATTATTATTATTATTATTATTATTATTATTATTATTATTATTATTGGACCACATTGCATTTAAATACACAAAATTGGGGTGCAAGAGAGACTTCTTTTATGGCTATTATCTAAGTCCAAATATTTTAGTGTGTACAATATGTGAATAACAGAGTTTGTTTTGTTGGTGCAAGTCAGGGATGCGTCCACTGTTACGTCTGTTAATCCTTTCTATGATGTCATCTTTGATTTTAATCAACATGCTATTTGTACTTGATATAGAGGGTTTGTGAAAATAACATATATTTAATTTATTTAAAGGTGAGTCGAAATTGTAACACTAACATCACATCCGTTTGAAACGGAAACACCAACAACACGGGCCAGTCGAGTTAATAACCTTCTGAGGATGGGAACAACGGTTTCCCGAAACATGTTAAGTGAGTAAACTTAAGTGATGTTAGTGTTACAATTTCGACTCACCTTTAAATAAATTCAATACACATCACTGTTTCTAGCTTCTTTTCATTACAATACATACGTAACATATATTTAGTTTTTTTTACATTAAGGATTAATTGTTATTTGAGCAACATCTCAGTACTGTAGTAAGGTGAGCTTGCATATCTTTCATTTTCAGTAATTCTGATTTATTTTCACAGAGTACAAAAATGTCATCTGCAAATAGAAATATTTTACCCATTAATTTTACATCATTAATAAAGATGAGAAATAATATTGCCCTAATATGGGACTCCATGCTTTACTCTTAATGTTGGACTGGAGTAATTGTTTAAGCTGACTTACGAGATAGCTTCTGAACCAGTGTCTGTGCTAATTGTTCAGTATCAAATGCTTTGTTTACATCAATGACCTTCTGCTGCCTACAGCTTAACTACATCAAGTGCTACTGTGTTTGGGTAAGAATCCAGATGTGACTTCCCTGACCAAGATATTCAATTCCTCTGACTGCAATATTGTATTTTTAACAGTCTCCCCCGCTGTCCTAAAACCACCTTTAAACAATATTTACTACCAGACAGTACTGAAAAGGAAAATACAACATGTTGGACAGTAAAGTGCATTGAATAAGAATGAAATGCCAAATAATAAGATTTAACTTTCAGCTTAAGCAATTTATTAACGAACTTGACAATAGGTAACCAGAGGCACAATTCTGCAAAATACATAATTCTGAAATTTACTTTTGAAACTAAATACTATGGAAAAAGTATTTTGGATATAAAACACAAAATAATTACAATACAAAAGTATCAAAAACAAATAAATTGTGCCCTATTTTGATAGATGTTATTTATACATAATAATGAAACTACTCCCTACTACTTTCAAAATCACTAACTGAATGCCCAGTCTTGGTAATAATGTTCAAAAAACACACATAACATCTCATGTACCTTCACATACTTGTCACTGATTCTTTTTACCATTTTCGTTTCTTTCTGTCCTCGCCTCTGGTCATCTGGCATTTCTTTTCCTCATATTTCTTACGAGTACTTTTCACCAAAAGTAACATTCTCTCATTAATTGGTATTTACACCCTGTGTTCATTTCAAACCTACGAGATAAGTAGGAAGATGTCTTTCAGTTTGGCTTCTAATCGGAACATCTTTGGTTCGAATTGTTGGCACATTAAATTATAATTTGTTAAATATATGCCAATGTTGTACGTTTTCCATGCACAAAATATCTACTGATTTTAACACATTCATGCCTAAAAATATAAACAAATTACTCTTTGTTTTCAAAATAAATGCCATATAGTATGAATTTTAAAGTGAAAAATTAAACAACATATTTAATTGACTTAACATTGGTCCTGCAAACACTGTCGCATTCTTCAGTTATAAATGGCACTAGAGTGATTATGCACCTGCACCTAACTTCATAGCCTTGGAGAAATGTATGATTAGTTAGCAGCCATACTGACTTAAGCTATGGCTGCGCACACACATAAGAAGAAACTACAGGGAGATCTCTCCTTACGTTGCTGCATACTCAGTATCACAGGCTGCACCAACACTACAAGTACCTATATCTACAGCTATAAAATGCTTAGGTTTGTGTATATATCAATAGGATGATAGCATCCTGTAGAATTGAAATTTAGCCAGAGGTTTAGTTACAATGCTTAAGTTAGTGTGTGTATATCAATAGGATGAAACCATCCTTTACTATTGAAATTTAGTCAGAAGTTAAGTCACAATGCATAGATTTGTGTATATATCAATAGGATGATAGTGCCCCATAGAATTGAAATTTAGCCAGAGGTAGCTATGGCTGGCCCACACATAAGAAGAAACTACAAGGAGATCTCTCCTTACGTTGCTGCATACTCAGTATCTCAGGCTGCACGACCACTACAAGTCCCTATATCTACAGCTATAAAATGCTTAGCTTTGTGTATATATCAATAGGATGATAGCGCCCCATAGAATTGCAATTTAGCCAGAGTTTACTTACAATGCTTAAGTTAGTGTGTGTATATCCACAGGATGATAGCATCCTGTAGAATAGAAATTTAGCCAGAGTTTAGTCACAATGCTTAGCTTAGTGTATGTATATGTATAGGATGAAACCATCCTTTACTATTGAAATTTAGTCAGAGGTTAAGTTACAATGCTTAAGTTAGTGTGTGTATATCAATAGGATGATAGCATACTATAGAATTGAAATTTAGCCAGAGTATAGTTACAATCCTTAGGTTAGTCTGTGTATATCAATAGGATGAGAGCATCCTGTAGAATTGAAATTTAGCCAGAGTTTAGGCACAATGCTTAGCTTAGTGTATGTATATGAATAGGATGAAACCATCCTTTACTATTGAAATTTAGTCTGAAGCTAAGTCACAAGGCATAGCTAAAGGTGTGTATATCAATAGGATGAAACCATCCTTTACTACTGAAATTTAGTCAGAAGTTAAGATACAATGCTTAGCATAGTGTGTGTATATAAATAGGATGTTACCATCCATTAGTATTGAAATTTAGTCAGGAGTTAAGTTACAATGCTTAGGTTAGTGCGTGTATATGAATAGGATGATACCAACCTTTAGTATTGAAATTTACTCACAAGTTAAGTTACAATGCTTAGGTTAGTGTGTGTATATGAATAGGATGATACCAACCTTTAGTATTGAACCTTCGTCAGAAGTTAAGTAACAATGCTTAGCTTAGTGTGTGTGTATGAATAGGATGATACCATCCTTCAGTATTGAAATTTAGTCAGGAGTTAAGTTACAATGCTTAGGTTAGTGTGTGTATATGAATAGGATGATACCATCCTTCAGTATTGAAATTTAGTCAGGAGTTAAGTAACAATGCTTAGGTTAGTGTGTGTATATGAATAGGATGATACCATCCTTTAGTATTGAAATTTAGTCAGGAGTTAAGTTACAATGTTTAGCTTAGTGTGTATATATGAATAGGATGAAACCATCCTTTAGTAGTGAAATTTAGTCAGGAGTTAAGGTACAATGCTTAGGTTAGTGTGTGTATATGAATAGGATCATACCATCCTTTAGTATTGAAATTTAGTCAGGAGTTAAGTTACAATGCTTAGCTTAATGTGTGTATATCAATAGGATGATACCATCCTGTAGTATTTAAATTTAGTCCAAAGATAAGATACAATGCTTATCTTAGTGTGTAGGTATATGAATAGGATGTCCTCCTGTAATATTGAAATTTAATAAGAACTTAAGTTATAATCCATAGGTTAGTGTGTGTAAATGAATAGGATGATACTGTCCTGTAGTATTACATATAGTAAAAAGTTAAGTTACAATGCTTAGCTCAGTTTGTATATATGAATTGGATAATACCGTCCTGTAGTATTTAAATATAGTCAGAAGCTAAGTTACAACGCTGAGCATAGTTTTTGTATATGAACAGAACGATACCGCCCTTTACTATTGATATTTAGTCACAAGTTAAGTTACAATGCTTAGGTTATTGTGTGTATATGAATAGGATGATACCAACCTTTAGTATTGAACCTTCGTCAGAAGTTAAGTAACAATGCTTAGCTTAGTGTGTGTGTATGAATGGAATGATACCGTCCTTTAATATTCTAATTTAGTAAGAAGTTCAGTTAAAATGCTTACGTTAGTGTGTGTGTATTAATAGGATAAAACCATCCTATAGTATTGCATTTTAGACAGAAGTTAAATATCAATGCTTAGGTTAGTGTGTGTATATGAATAGGATGATACCATCCTTTAGTATTGAAATTTAGTAAGGAGTTAAGTTACAATGCTTAGGTTAGTGTGTGTATATGAATAGGATGATACCATCCTTTACTATTGAAATTTAGTCAGGAGTTAAGTTACAATGCTTAGGTTAGTGTGTGTATATGAATAGGATGATACCATCCTTTAGTATTGAACCTTCGTCAGAAGTTAAGTAACAATGCTTAGCTTAGTGTGTGTGTATGAATGGAATGATACCGTCCTTTAATATTGTAATTTAGTCAGAAGTTAAGTTAAAATACTTACGTTAGTGTGTGTGTATCAATAGGATAAAACCATCCTATAGTATTGCATTTTAGACAGAGGTTAAATATCAATGCTTAGGTTAGTGTGTGTATATGAAAAGGACAATACCGTCCTGTACTATTGAAATTTAGCCAGATATTTTGTTCAATTCTTAGGTTAGTGTGTGTATATGAATAGGACGATAGATCCTCTACTATTGAAATTTAGTCAGAAGTTAAGTTACAATGCTTAAGTTGGTGTGTGTATATGAATAGGACGATACCGTCCTGTACTATTGATATTTAGTCAGAAGTTAAGTTACAATGCTTAGCTTAGTGTGTGTATATCAATAAGACGATACCGTCCTGTGCTATTGATATTTAGTCAGAAGTTAAGTTACAATGCTTAAGTTGGTGTGTGTATATGAAAAGGATTATACCGTCCTGTACTATTGATATTTAGTCAGAAGTTAAGTTACAACACTTAAGTTAGTGTGTGTATAAAAATAGGATGATACCATCCTTTGTTATTGAAATTTAGTCAGAAGTTAAGTTACAATGTTTAGCTTAGTGTGTGTATATAAATAGGATGATATCATCCTTTATTATTGAAATTTAGTCAGAAGTTAAGTTACAATGCTTAGGTTAGTGCGTGTATATGAATAGGATGATACTATTCTTTAGTATTGAAATTTAGTCAGGAGTTAAGTTACAATGCTTAGGTTAGTGTGTGTATATGAACAGGATGATACCATCCTTTAGTATTGAAATTAGTAAGGAGTTAAGTTACAATGCTTAGGTTAGTGTTTGTATATGAATAGGATGATACCATGTTTTAGTATTGAAATTTAGTAAGGAGTTAAGTTACAATGCTTAGGTTAGTGTGTGTATATGAATAGGATGATACCATGTTTTAGTATTGAAATTTAGTCAGGAGTTAAGTTACAATGCTTAGGTTAGTGTGTGTATATGAATAGGATGATACCATCCTTAAGTATTGAAATTTAGTAAGGAGTTAAGTTACAAAGCTTAGGTTAGTGTGTGTATATGAATAGGATGATACCATCCCTTAGTAATGAAATTTAGTCAGGAGTTAAGTTACAATGCTTAGGTTAGTGTGTGTACATGAATACGATGATTCCATCCTTTAGTATTGAAATTTAATCAGAAGTTATGTTACAATGTTTAGCTTAGTGTGTATATATGAATAGGATGATACCATCCTTTAGTATTGAAATTTAGTCAGGAGTTAAGTTACAATGCTTAGGTTAGTGTGTGTATATGAATAGGATGATACCATCCTTTAGTATTGAAATTTAGTCAGGAGTTAAGTTACAATCCTTAGGTTAGTGTATGTAAATGAATAGGATGATATCATTCTTTAGTATTGATATTTTGTCAGGAGTTAAGTTACAATATTTAGCATGTGTATATATGAATAGGATGATATCATCCTTTAGTATTGAAATTTAGTCAGAAGTTAAGTTACAATGCGTAGGTTAGTGTGTGTATATGAATAGGATGATATTATCCTTTAGTATTGAAATTTAGTCAGAAGTTAAGTTACAATGCTTAGGTTAGTGTGTGTATATGTATAGGATGAAACCATCCTTTAGTACTGAAATTTAGTCAGAAGTTAAGTCAGAATGCTTAGGTTAGTCTGTATATATCAATAGGATGATAGCATTCTGTAGAATTGAAATTCAGCTTGAGGTTTAGTTACAATGCTTAGGTTAGTGAGTGTATATCAATAGGATGATACCATCCTTTACTATTGAAAATTAGTCAGAAGTTAAGTCACTATGCTTAAGTTAGTGTGTGTATATAATTAGGATGATATAATCCTTTAGTATTGAAATTTAGCAGAAGTTAAGTTACAATACTTAAGTTAGTGTATGTATATGAATAGGACGATACCATCCTGTACTATTGATATTTAGTCAGAAGTTAAGTTACAATGCTTAAGTTGGTGTGTGTATATGAATAGTTCGATACCGTCCTGTACTATTGTTATTTAGTCAGAAGTTAAGTTACAATACTTAAGTTAGTGTGTGTATATGAATAGGATGATACCATGTTTTAGTATTGAAATTTAGTCAGGAGTTAAGTTACAATGCTTAGGTTAGTGTGTGTATATGAATAGGATGATACCATCCTTTAGTATTGAAATTTAGTAAGGAGTTACGTTACAAAGCTTAGGTTAGTGTGTGTATATGAATAGGATGATACCATCCCTTAGTAATGAAATTTAGTCAGGAGTTAAGTTACAATGCTTAGGTTAGTGTGTGTACATGAATACGATGATACCATCCTTTAGTATTGAAATTTAGTCAGAAGTTATGTTACAATGTTTAGCTTAGTGTGTATATATGAATAGGATGATACCATCCTTTAGTATTGAAATTTAGTCAGGAGTTAAGTTACAATGCTTAGGTTAGTGTATGTATATGAATAGGATGATATCATCCTTTAGTATTGATATTTTGTCAGGAGTTAAGTTACAATATTTAGCATAATGTGTATATATGAATAGGATGATATCATCCTTTAGTATTGAAATTTAGTCAGAAGTTAAGTTACAATGCTTAGGTTAGTGTGTGTATATGTATAGGATGAAACCATCCTTTAGTACTGAAATTTAGTCAGAAGTTAAGTCAGAATGCTTAGGTTAGTCTGTATATATCAATAGGATGATACCATTCTGTAGAATTGAAATTCAGCTTGAGGTTTAGTTACAATGGTTGGGTTAGTGAGTGTATATCAATAGGATGATACCATCCTTTACTATTGAAAATTAGTCAGAAGTTAAGTCACTATGCTTAAGTTAGTGTGTGTATATAATTAGGATGATATAATCCTTTAGTATTGAAATTTAGCAGAAGTTAAGTTACAATACTTAAGTTAGTGTATGTATATCAATAGGACGATACCGTCCTGTACTATTGATATGTAGTCAGAAGCTAAGTTACAATGCTTAAGTTGGTGTGAGTATATGAATAGTCCGATACTGTCCTGTACTATTGATATTTAGTCAGAAGTTAAGTTACAATACTTAAGTTAGTGTGTGTATATGAATAGGACGATACCGTCCTGTACTATTCATATTTAGTCAGAAGTAAAGTTGCAATGCTTAAGTTGGACTGTGTATATCAATAGGACGATACCGTCCTGTACTATTGATATGTAGTCAGAAGTTAAGTTACAATGCTTAAGTTGGTGTGTGTATATGAATAGTCCGATACCATTCTGTACTATTGATATTTAGTCAGAAGTTAAGTTACAATACTTAAGTTAGTGTGTGTATATGAATAGGATGATACCGTCCTGTACTATTGATATTTAGTCAGAAGTAAAGTTGCAATGCTTAAGTTGGAGTGTGTATATCAATAAGACGATACCGTCCTGTACTATTGATATGTAGTCAGAAGTTAAGTTACAATGCTTAAGGTGATGTGTGTATATGAATAGGACGATACCGTCCTCTACTATTGATATTTAGTCAGAAGTTAAGTTACAATGCTTAGGTTAGTGTGTGTATATCAATAGGATGAAACCATCTTTTAGTATTGAAATTTAGACAGAGTTTAGTCACAATGCTTAGCTTAGTGTGTGTATATGTATAGGATGAAACCATCCTTTAGTGTGAAATTTAGTTAGAAGTTATGTCACAATGCTTAGGTTAGTCTGTGTATATCGATTGGATGATAGCATCCTGTAGAATTGAAATTCGGCCTGAGGTTTAGATACAATGCTTAGATTAGTGTGTGTATATCAATAGGATGATACCATCCTTTACTATTGAAAATTAGTCAGAAGTTAAGTCACAATGCTTAGGTTAGGCTGTGTATATCAATAGAATGAAACCATTCTTTACTATTGAAATTTAGTCAGAAGTTAAGTTACAATGCTTAAGTTAGTGTGTGCATATGAACAGGACGATACCGCCCTGTACTATTGATATTTAGTCAGAAGTTAAGTTATACTGCTTAGCTTAGTGTGTGTGTGTGTGTATGAATAGAATGATACCGTCCTTTAATATTGAAATTTAGTCAGAAGGTAAGTTAAAATGCTTACGTTAGTGTGTGTGTATCAATAGGATAAAACCATCCTTTAGTATTGCAATTTAGACAGAAGTGAAGTTACAATGCTTAGGTTAGTGTGTGTATATGAATAGGATGATACCGTACTTTAGTATTTAAATTTAGCTAGAAGAAGTTACAATGCTTAGCTTAGAGTGTGAATATGAATAAGATAATACTGTCCTGTAGTATTGAAATTTAGTCAGAAGTTATGTTACAATGCTTAGATTAGTGTGTGTATATAAGTAGGATAATACCGTCCTGTAGTACTGAAATTCAGTCAGAAGCTAAGTTACAAAGCTCAGCTTAATTTGTGTATATAAATAGGATGATACTGTCCTCTACTATTGAAATTTAATCAGAAGATACCCTACAATGCTTAGCTTAGTGTGGTGTATATGAATAGGATGATGCCCTCCTGTATTATACATATTTAGTCACAAGTTAAGTTGCAACGCTTAAGTTAGTATATGTATATGAATAGGATGATACCATCCTTTAGTATTGAAATTTAGTCAGAAGTTAAGTTACAATGTTTAGCGTAGTGTGTGTATAGCAATAGGAGGATACCGTCCTGTACTATTGAAATTTAGCCAGAGGTTTAGTTGCAATTCTTAGGTTAGTGTGTGTATATGAATAGGATGATATACCATCCTTTAGTATTGAAATGTAGTCAGAAGTTAAGTTATAATGCTTAGGTTAGTGTGCGTATATGAATACGGTGATACCATCCTTTAGTATTGACATTTAGTTAGAAGTTAAGTTACAATGCTTAGCTTAGTGTGTGTATATGAATAGGACGATACCGTCCTGCAGAATTGAAATTTAGCCAGATGTTTAGTTACAATGCTTAGGTTTGTGTGTGTATACGCATAGGATGATACTGTCCGGTACTATTGAAATATAGTTAGAAGTTACAATGCTTAGCGTGGCGTGTGTGTATATCAATAGGATGACACCATCGTTTAATATTGAAATTTAGTCAGAAGCTAAGTTACAATGTCTAGGTTAGTTTGTGTATATGAATTGCATGATACTGTCCTGTAGTATTTAAATTTAGTCAGAATTAAATTACAATACTTAGGTTAGTGTGTGTATATAAATAGGATGATACAGTCCTGTAGTATTGAAACTTAGTCAGAGGTAAAGTTACATTCCATAGGTTAGTTTGTGTATATGAATAGGATGATACCGTCCTATGTTAATTAAATTTAGTCAGAAGTTAAGTTACATTCCATAGGTTAGTAGGTGTATATGATTAGGATGATACCCTCCTGTACTATTTAAATTTAGTCAGAAGTTATCCACAGGTTAGAGTATGTATATAAATAAGATTGATGCCCCCCTGTAGTATTGAAATTTTGTCAGAATTTAAGTTACATTCTATAGGTTAGTGTCTGTATATGAATTAGATGATATCTTCCTGTACTACTGAAATTTAGTCAGAAGTTACAATCCATAGGTTAATGTGTGTATATAAATAGGATATCCTCCTTTACTTTTGAATTTAGTCGAAAGTTAAATTCCAGAGGTTAGAGTGTGTATATGAATAGTATGAGCACACCTGCAACATTGAAATTTAGTCAGAAGTTACATTCCATAGGTTAGTGTGTGTATATGAATAGGATGATACACTCCTGTATTATTGGAATTTAGTCAGAAGCTAAGTTACAATGCTTAGCTTAGAGTCTATATATGAATAGCAGGATACTGTCCTGTAGTACTTAAATATAGTCAAAAGAAGTTACAATGCTTAGCTTAGACTGTGAATATGAATAGGGTGATACCCTCCTGCAATATTGAAATTTAGTCACAATTTAAGCTACATTCTATAGGTTACAGTGTGTATATGAATGCGTAGATACCTGCATGTACTATTGAAATTTAGTCAGAAGCTAAGTTAAAATGCTTAGCTTAGTGTGTGTATATGAATAGGATGATACCGTCCTGTAGTACTTAATTTAGTCAAAAGAAGTTACAATGTTTAGCTTAGACTGTGAATATGACTAAGGCGATACCCTCCCGCAATATTGAAATTTAGTCACAAGTTAAGCTACATTCCATATGTTACAGTGTGTATATGAATGCGTAGATACCCGCATGTACTATTGAAATTTAGTCAGAAGCTAAGTTGAAATGCTTAGCTTAGTGTGTGTATATGAATAGGATGATACCGTTCTGTATTTTTTAAATGTTGTCAGAAGCTAAGTTATAATGTTTAGCTTAGTGTGTGTATATGAATAGGATGATACCGTCCTGTATTTTTTAAATGTTGTCAGAAGCTAAGTTACAATGCTTAGGTTAGTTTGTGTATATGAATTCCATGATACCGTCCTGTGGTATTGAAATTTAGTCAGAAGTTAAGTTACAGTGCTTAAGTTGGTGTGTGTATATGACTAGGACGATACCGTCCTGTACTATTGATATTTAGTCAGAAGTTAAGTTACAATGGTTAGGTTGGTGTGTGTATATGAATAGGACGATACCGTCCTGTACTACTGATATTTAGTCAGAAGTTAAGTTACAACGCTTAGGTTAGTGTGTGTATATCAATAGGACGATACCGTCCTGTGCTATTGATATTTAGTCAGAAGTTAAGTTACAATGTTTAGCTTAGTGTGTTTATATAAGTAGGATGATATCATCCTTTAGTATTGAAATTTAGTCAGAAGTTAAGCTGCAATGTTTAGCTTAGTGTGTGTATATAAATAGAATGATATCATCCTTTAGTATTGAAATTCAGTCAGAAATTAAGTTACAATGTTTAGCTTAGTGTGTGTATACAAATAGGATGATATCATCCTTTAGTATTGAAATGTAGTCAGAAGTTAAGTTACAATGCTTAGGTTAGTGTGTGTATATCAATAGGACGATACCGTCCTGTGCTATTGATATTTAGTCAGAAGCTAAGTTACAATACTTAAGTTGATGTGTGTATATGCATAGGACGATACCGTCCTGTACTATTGACGTTTAGTCAGAAGTTAAGTTATAATGCTTAAGTTAGTGTGTATATAAAAATAGGATGATACCATCCTTTAGTATTGAAATTTAGTCTGGAGTTAAGTTACAATGCTTAGGTTAGTGTGTGTATATGAATAGGATGATACCAACCTTTAGTATTGAAATTTAGTAAGGAGTTAAGTTACAATGCTTAGGTTAGTCTGTGTATATGAATAGGATGCTACCATCCTTTAGTATTGAAATTTAGTCAGGAGTTAAGTTACAATGCTTAGGTTAGTGTGTGTATATGAATAGGAGGATACCAT
The DNA here is from genome assembly GCA_030765065.1 of Deroplatys truncata. NCBI lineage: Eukaryota > Metazoa > Arthropoda > Insecta > Mantodea > Mantidae > Deroplatys > Deroplatys truncata. Next base: position 872,089 of record CM060975.1, read on the forward strand.
GCTTTAGTATTGAAATTTAGTCAGGAGTTAAGTTACAATGCTTAGGTTAGTGTGTGTATATGAATAGGATGATATCATTCTTTAGTATTGAAATTTAGACAGGAGTTAAGTTACAATGCTTAGGTTAGTGTGTATATATGAATAGGATGATACCATCCTTTAGTATTGAAATTTAGTCAGAAGTTAAGTCAAAATGTTTAGCTTAGTGTGTATATATCAATAGGATGATACCATCCTTTAGTATTGAAATTTAGTCAGGAGTTAAGTTACAATGTTTAGGTTAGTGTGTCTATATGAATAGGATGATACCATCCTTTAGTATTGAAATTTAGTCAGGAGTTAAGTTACAATGTTTAGGTTAGTGTGTCTATATGAATAGGATGATACCATCCTTTAGTATTGAAATTTAGTCAGGAGTTAAGTTACAATGTTTAGCATAATGTGTGTATATGAATAGGATGATATCATCCTTTAGTATTGAAATTTAGTCAGAAGTTAAGTTACAATGTTTAGCTTAGTATGTATATATGAATAGGATGATACCATCCTTTAGTATTGGAATTTATCCGGAGTTAAGTTACAATGCTTAGGTTAGTGTGTGTATATGAATAGGATGATACCATCCTTTAGTATTGAAATTTAGTCAGGAGTTAAATTACAATGCTTAGGTTGGTGTATGTATATGAATAGGATGATATCATCCTTTAGTATTGATATTTTGTCAGGAGTTAAGTTACAATGTTTAGCATAATGTGTGTATATGAATAGGATGATATCATCCTTTAGTATTGAAATTTAGTCAGAAGTTAAGATACAATGCTTAAGTTAGTCTGTGTATATGAATAGGTAAACCATCCTTTACTATTGAATTTTAGTCGGAAGTTGAGATACAATGCTTATGTTAAAGTGTGTATATGAATAGGATACCATCCTGTAGTATATATATTTTGTCAGAAGTTAAGTTACAATACATAAGTTAGTGTGTGTATATGAATAGGACGATACCGTCCTCTACTATTGATATTTAGTCAGAAGTTAAGTTACAATACTTAAGTTGGTGTGTGTATATGAATAGGACGATACCGTCCTGAACTATTGATATTTAGTCAGAAGTTAAGTTATAATGCTTAAGTTAGTGTGTGTATAAAAATAGGATGATATTATTATCCTTTAGTATTGAAATTTAGTCAGAAGTTAAGTTACAATGTTTAGCTTAGTGTGTGTATATAAATAGGATGACATCATCCTTTAGTATTGAAATTTAGTCAGTAGTTAAGTTACAATGCTTAGGTAAGTGTGTGTATATGAATAGGATGATACCATCCTTTAGTATTGAAATTTAGTCAGGAGTTAAGTTACAATGCTTAGGTTAGTGTGTGTATATGAATAGGCTGATACCATCCTTTAGTATTGAAATTTAGTAAGGAGTTAAGTTACAATGCTTAGTTTAGTGTGTATATATGAATAGGATGATATCATCCTTTAGTATTGAAATTTAGTCAGGAGTTAAGTTACAATGTTTAGCTTAGTGTGTATATATGAATAGGATGATACCATCCTTTAGTATTGGAATTTAGTCAGGAGTTAAGTTACAATGCTTAGATTAGTGTGTGTGTATATGAATAGGATGATACCATCCTTTAGTATTGAAATTTAGTCAGGAGTTATGTTACAATGCTTATGTTAGTCTATGTATATGAATAGGATGATATCATCCTTTAGTATTGATATATTGTCAGGAGTTAAGTTACAATGCTTAGGTTAGTGTGTGTATACGAATAGGCTGATACCAATCCTTTAGTATTGAAATTTAGTAAGGAGTTAAGTTACAATGCTTAGGTTAGTGTGTGTATATGAATAGGATGATACCATCCCTTAGTAATGAAATTTAGTCAGGAGTTAAGTTACAATGCTTAGGTTAGTGTGTGTACATGAATACGATGATACCATCCTTTAGTATTGAAATTTAGTCAGAAGTTATGTTACAATGTTTAGCTTAGTCTGTATATATGAATAGGATGATACCATCCTTTAGAATTGAAATTTAGTCAGGAGTTAAGTTACAATGCTTAGGTTAGTGTGAGTATATGAATAGGATGATACCATCCTTTAGTATTGAAATTTAGTCAGGAGTTAAGTTACAATGCTTAGGTTAGTGTACGTATATGAATAGGATGATATCATCCTTTACTATTGATATTTTGTCAGGAGTTAAGTTACAATATTTAGCATAATGTGTATATATGAATAGGATGATATCATCCTTTAGTATTGAAATTTAGTCAGAAGTTAAGTTACAATGCATAGGTTAGTGTGTGTATATGAATAGGATGATATTATCCTTTACTATTGAAATTTAGTCAGAAGTTAAGTTACAATGCTTAGGTTAGTGTGTGTATATGTATAGAATGAAACCATCCTTTAGTACTGAAATTTAGTCAGAAGTTAAGTCAGAATGCTTAGGTTCGTCTGTATATATCAATAGGATGATAGCATTCTGTAGAATTGAAATTCAGCCTGAGGTTTAGTTACAATGCTTAGGTTAGTGTGTGTATATCAATAGCATGATACCATCCTTTACTATTGAAAATTAGTCAGAAGTTAAGTCACAATGCCTAAGTTAGTGTGTGTATATAATTAGGATGATATAATCCTTTAGTATTGAAATTTAGTCAGAAGTTAAGTTACAATACTTAACTTAGTGTATGTACATGAATAGCACGACACCATCCTGTACTATTGATATTTAGTCAGAAGTTGAAGTTACAATGCTTAAGTTGGTGTGTGTATATGAAAAGTTCGATACCGTCCTGTACTATTGATATTTAGTCAGAAGTTAAGTTACAATACTTAAGTTAGTGTGTGTATATGAATAAGACGATACCGTCCTGTACTATTGATATTTAGTCAGAAGTAAAGTTGCAATGCTTAAGTTGGAGTGTGTATATCAATAGGACGATACCGTCCCGAACTATTGATATGTAGTCGGAAGTTAAGTTACAATGCTTAAGTTGGTGTGTGTATATGAATAGTCCGATACTGTCCTGTACTATTGATATTTAGTCACAAGTTAAGTTACAATACTTAAGTTAGTGTGTGTATATGAATAGGACGATACCGTCCTGTACTATTGATATTTAGTCAGAAGTAAAGTTGCAATGCTTAAGTTGGAGTGTGTATATCAATAGGCCGATACCGTCCTGTACTATTGATATGTAGTCAGAAGTTAAGTTACAATGCTTAAGTTGATGTGTGTATATGAATAGGACGATACCGTCCTGTACTATTGATATTTAGTCAGAAGTAAAGTTGCAATGCTTAAGTTGGAGTGTGTATATCAATAGGCCGATACCGTCCTGTACTATTGATATGTAGTCAGAAGTTAAGTTACAATGCTTAGGTTAGTGTGTGTATATGAATAGGATGATACCATCCTTAAGTATTGAAATTTAGTAAGGAGTTAAGTTACAAAGCTTAGGTTAGTGTGTGTATATGAATAGGATGATACCATCCCTTAGTAATGAAATTTAGTCAGGAGTTAAGTTACAATGCTTAGGTTAGTGTGTGTACATGAATACGATGATTCCATCCTTTAGTATTGAAATTTAGTCAGAAGTTATGTTACAATGTTTAGCTTAGTGTGTATATATGAATAGGATGATACCATCCTTTAGTATTGAAATTTAGTCAGGAGTTAAGTTACAATGCTTAGGTTAGTGTGTGTATATGAATAGGATGATACCATCCTTTAGTATTGAAATTTAGTCAGGAGTTAAGTTACAATCCTTAGGTTAGTGTATGTATATGAATAGGATGATATCATTCTTTAGTATTGATATTTTGTCAGGAGTTAAGTTACAATATTTAGCATGTGTATATATGAATAGGATGATATCATCCTTTAGTATTGAAATTTAGTCAGAAGTTAAGTTACAATGCTTAGGTTAGTGTGTGTATATGTATAGGATGAAACCATCCTTTAGTACTGAAATTTAGTCAGAAGTTAAGTCAGAATGCTTAGGTTAGTCTGTATATATCAATAGTATGATAGCATTCTGTAGAATTGAAATTCAGCTTGAGGTTTAGTTACAATGCTTAGGTTAGTGAGTGTATATCAATAGGATGATACCATCCTTTACTATTGAAAATTAGTCAGAAGTTAAGTCACTATGCTTAAGTTAGTGTGTGTATATAATTAGGATGATATAATCCTTTAGTATTGAAATTTAGCAGAAGTTAAGTTACAATACTTAAGTTAGTGTATGTATATGAATAGGACGATACCATCCTGTACTATTGATATTTAGTCAGAAGTTAAGTTACAATGCTTAATTTGGTGTGTGTATATGAATAGTTCGATACCGTCCTGTACTATTGATATTTAGTCAGAAGTTAAGTTAGAATACTTAAGTTAGTGTGTGTATATGAATAGGATGATACCATGTTTTAGTATTGAAATTTAGTCAGGAGTTAAGTTACAATGCTTAGGTTAGTGTGTGTATATGAATAGGATGATACCATCCTTTAGTATTGAAATTTAGTAAGGAGTTACGTTACAAAGCTTAGGTTAGTGTGTGTATATGAATAGGATGAAACCATCCTTTAGTATTGAAATTTAGACAGAGTTTAGTCACAATGCTTAGCTTAGTGTGTGTATATGTATAGGATGAAACGATCCTTTAGTAGTGAAATTTAGTCAGAAGTTAAGTCACAATGCTTAGGTTAGTCTGTGTATATCGATTGGATGATAGCATCCTGTAGAATTGAAGTTCGGCCTGAGGTTTAGATACAATGCTTAGATTAGTGTGTGTATATCAATAGGATGATACCATCCTTTACTATTGAAAATTAGTCAGAAGTTAAGTCACAATGCTTAGGTTAGGCTGTGTATATCAATAGAATGAAACCATTCTTTAGTATTGAAATTTAGACAGAAGTTAAGTTACAATGCTTATGTTAGTGTGTGTATATGAACAGGACGATACCGCCCTGTACTATTGATATTTAGTCAGAAGTTAAGTTACACTGCTTAGCTTAGTGTGTGTGTGTATGAATAGAATGATACCGTCCTTTAATATTGAAATTTAGTCAGAAGGTAAGTTAAAATGCTTACGTTAGTGTGTGTGTATCAATAGGATAAAACCATCCTTTAGTATTGCAATTTAGACAGAAGTGAAGTTACAATGCTTAGGTTAGTGTGTGTATATGAATAGGATGATACCGTACTTTAGTATTTAAATTTAGGTAGAAGAAGTTACAATGCTTAGCTTAGAGTGTGAATATGAATAAGATAATACTGTCCTGTAGTATTGAAATTTAGTCAGAAGTTATGTTACAATGCTTAGATTAGTGTGTGTATATAAGTAGGATGATACCGTCCTGTAGTACTGAAATTCAGTCAGAAGCTAAGTTACAAAGCTCAGCTTAATTTGTGTATATAAATAGGATGATACTGTCCTCCACTATTGAAATTTAATCATAAGATACCCTACAATGCTTAGCTTAGTGTGGTGTATATGAATAGGATGATGCCCTCCTGTATTATACATATTTAGTCACAAGTTAAGTTGCAACGCTTAAGTTAGTATATGTATATGAATAGGATGATACCATCCTTTAGTATTGAAATTTTGTCAGAAGTTAAGTTACAATGTTTAGCGTAGTGTGTGTATAGCAATAGGAGGATACCGTCCTGTACTATTGAAATTTAGCCAGAGGTTTAGTTGCAATTCTTAGGTTAGTGTGTGTATAAGAATAGGATGATATACCATCCTTTAGTATTGAAATGTAATCAGAAGTTAAGTTATAATGCTTAGGTTAGTGTGCGTATATGAATACGGTGATAGCATCCTTTAGTATTGTCATTTAGTCAGAAGTTAAGTTACAATGCTTAGCTTAGTGTGTGTATATGAATAGGATGATACCATCCCTTAGTAATGAAACTTCGTCAGAAGTTAAGTTACATGGCTTAGCTTAGTGTGTGTGTGTGTATGAGAAGAATGATACCGTCCTTTAATATTGAAATTTAGTCAGAAGTTAAGTTGCAATGCTTAAGTTAGTGTGTGTATATGAATAATACGATACCGTACTGCAGAACTGAAATTTAGCCAGATGTTTAGTTACAATGCTTAGGTTAGTGTGTGTATATGTATAGGATGATACCATCCTTTATTATTGAAATTTAGTCAGAAGTTAAGCTACAATGTTTAGCTTAGTGTGTATATATGAATAGGATGATACCATCCTTTAGTATTGGAATTTAGTCAGGAGTTAAGTTACAATGTTTAGGTTAGTGTGTGTATATGAATAGGATGATACCATCCTTTAGAATTGAAATTTAGTCAGGAGTTAAGTTACAATGCTTAGGTTGGTGTATGTATATGAATAGGACGATATCATCCTTTAGTATTGAAATTTAGTAAGGAGTTAAGTTACAATGCTTAGGTTAGTGTGTATATATCAATAGGATGACACCATCCTTTAGTATTGAAATTTAGTCAGGAGTTAAGTTACAATGTTTAGGTTAGTGTGTGTATATGAATAGGATGATAGCATCCTTTAGTATTGAAATTTAGTCAGGAGTTAAGTTACAATGTTTAGCATAATGTGTGTATATGAATAGGATGATATCATCCTTTAGTATTGAAATTTAGTCAGAAGTTAAGTTACAATGTTTAGCTTAGTATGTGTATATGAATAGGGTGATATCATCCTTTAGAATTGAAATTTAGTCAGAAGTTAAGTTACAATGCTTAGGTTAGTGTGTGTAAATGAACAGGATGAAACCATGCTTTAAAATTGAAATGTGGTCAGAGGTTTAGTTGCAATGCTTAAGTTAGTGTGTGTATATCAAAAGGATGAAACCACCCTTTAGTATTGAAATTTAGTCAGGAGTTAAGTTACAATGCTTAGGTTGGTGTATGTATATGAATAGGATGATATCATCCTTTAGTATTGATATTTTGTCAGGAGTTAAGTTACAATGTTTAGCATAATGTGTGTATATGAATAGGATGATATCATCCTTTAGTATTGAAGTTTAGTCAGAAGTTAAGATACAATGCTTAAGTTAGTCTGTGTATATGAATAGGAAAACCATCCTTTACTATTGAAATTTAGTCAGAAGTTGAGATACAATGCTTATGTTAACGTGTGTATATGAATAGGATGATACCATCCTGTAGTATATATATTTTGTCAGCAGTTAAGTTACAATACATAAGTTAGTGTGTATATATGAATAGGACGATACCGTCCTCTACTATTGATATTTAGTCAGAAGTTAAGTTACAATACTTAAGTTGGTGTGTGAATATGAATAGGACGATACCGTCCTGAACTATTGATATTTAGTCAGAAGTTAAGTTATAATGCTTAAGTTAGTGTGTGTATAAAAATAGTATGATATTATTATCCTTTAGTATTGAAATTTTGTCAGAAGTTAAGTTACAATGTTTAGCTTAGTGTGTGTATATAAATAGGATGAATTCATCCTTTAGTATTGAAATATAGTCAGAAGTTAAGTTACAATGCTTAGGTAAGTGTGTGTATATGAATAGGATGATACCATCCTTTAGTATTGAAATTGAGTCAGGAGTTAAGTTACAATGCTTAGGTTAGTGTGTGTATATGAATAGGATGATACCATCCTTTAGTATTGAAATTTAGTAAGGAGTTAAGTTACAATGCTTAGGTTAGTGTGTATATATCAATAGGATGACACCATCCTTTAGTATTGAAATTTAGTCAGGAGTTAAGTTACAATGTTTAGGTTAGTGTGTGTATATGAATAGGATGATACCATCCTTTAGTATTGAAATTTAGTCAGGAGTTAAGTTACAATGTTTAGGTTAGTGTGTGTATATGAATAGGATGATACCATCCTTTAGTATTGAAATTTAGTCAGGAGTTAAGTTACAATGTTTAGCATAATGTGTGTATATGAATAGGATGATATCATCCTGTAGTATTGAAATTTAGTCAGAAGTTAAGTTACAATGTTTAGCTTAGTATGTGTATATGAATAGGGTGATATCATCCTTTAGTATTGAAATTTAGTCAGAAGTTAAGTTACAATGCGTAGGTTAGTGTGTGTATGGGAATAGGATGATATCATCCATTAGTATTGAAATTTAGTCAGAAGTTAAGTTACAATGCTTAGGTTAGTGTGTGTAAATGAATAGGATGAAACCATGCTTTAAAATTGAAATGTGGTCAGAGGTTTAGTTGCAATGCTTAAGTTAGTGTGTGTATATCAATAGGATGAAACCATCCTTTAGTATTGAAATTTAGCCAGAGTTTACTCACAATGCTTAGCTTAGTGTGTGTATATGTATAGGATGAAACCATCCTTTAGTACTGAAATTTAGTCAGAAGTTAAGTTACAATGTTTAGCTTAGTGTGTGTATATATAAATAGGATGATATCATCCTTTAGTATTAAATTTAGTCAGAAGTTAAGTTACAATGCTTAGCTTAGTGTGTGTATATTAATAGGATGATAACGTCCTGTAGTATTTAAATTTAGTCCAAAGATAAGATACAATGCTTATCTTAGTGTGTAGGTATATGAATAGGATGATGTCCTCCTGTACTATTGAAATTTAGTTAGAACTTAAGTTATTATCCATAGGTTAGTGTGTGTAAATGAATAGGATGATACCGTCCTGTAGTATTTACATATAGTCAGAAGTTAAGTTACAATGCTAACCTTAGTTTGTATATATGACTTGGATGATACCGTCCTGTAGTATTTAAATATAGTCAGAAGCTAAGTTACAACGCTCAGGTTAGTTTGTGAATATGAACAGGACGATACCGCCCTCTGCTATTGATATTTAGTCACAAGTAAAGTTACAATGCTTAGGTTATTGTGTGTATATGAATAGGATCATACCGTCCTTTAATATTGAAATTTAGTCAGAAGTTCAGTTAAAATGCTTATGTTAGTGTGTGTGTGTATCAATAGGGTAAAACCATCCTATAGTATTGCATTTTAGACAGAAGTTAAATATCAATGCTTAGGTATGGTGAGTATATGAATAGGATGATATTGTCCTTTAATATTAAAATTTAGTCAGGAGTTAAGTTACAATGTTTAGCTTAGTGTGTGTATATGAATAGGACAATACCGTCCTGTACTATTGAAATTTAGCCAGATATTTTGTTGCAATTCTTAGGTTAGTGTGTGTATATGAATAGGACGATACGATCCTGTACTATTGAAATTTAGTCAGAAGTTAAGTTACAATACTTAGCTTAGTGTGTGTATATGAATAGGACGATACCATCCCGTATTATTCATAAATAGTCAAACATTTAGTTATAATGCTTAGGTTAGTGTGTGTATATTAATAGGACGATACGGTCCTTTATTATTCATATGTAGTCAAACATTTAGTTATAATCCTTAGGTTAGTGTGTGTATATGAATAGGATGATATAATCCTTTAGTATTGAAATTTAGTCAGAAGTTAAGTTACAATACTTAAGTTAGTGTATGTATATGAATAGGCTGATACCGTCCTGTACTATTGATATTTAGTCAGTAGTTAAGTTACACAACTTTAGTTAGTGTGTGTATATGAATAGGACGATACCATCCTGTACAATTGATATTTAGTCAGAAGTTAAGTTACAATGCTTAGGTTAGTGTGTGTATATCAATAGGACGATACCGTCCTGTGCTATTGATATTTAGTCAGAAGTTAAGTTACAATGCTTAAGTTGGTGTGTGTATATGAATAGGACGATACCGTCCCGAACTATTGATATTTAGTCAGAAGTTAAGTTATAATGCTTAAGTTAGTGTGTGTAAAAAAATAGGTTGATACCATCCTTTAGTATTGAAATTAACTCGGAAGTTAAGTTACAATGTTTAGCTTAGTGTGTGTATATGAATAGGATGACATCATCCGTTAGTATTGAAATTTAGTCAGAAGTTAAGTTACAACGCTTAGGTTAGTGTATGTATATGAATAGGATGATACCATCCTTTAGTATTGAAATTTAGTCAGGAGTTAAGTTACAATGCTTAGGTTAGTGTGTGTATATGAATAGGATGATACCATCCTTTAGTATTGAAATTTAGTCAGGAGTTAAGTTACAATGCTTAGGTTAGTGTGTGTATATGAATAGGATGATACCATCCTTTAGTATTGAAATTTAGTAAGGAGTTAAGTTACAATGCTTAGGTTAGTGTGATTATATGAATAGATGATACCATGCCTTAGTATTGAAATTTAGTCAGGAGTTAAGTTAAAATGCTTAGGTTAGTGTGTGTATATGGGATGATACCATCCTTTATTATTGAAATTTAGTCAGAAGTTAAGTTACAATGTTTAGCTTCGTGTGTATATATGAATAGGATGATACCATCCTTTAGTATTGGAATTTAGTCAGGAGTTAAGTTACAATGCTTATGTTAGTCTGTGTATATGAATAGGAAAACCATCCTTTACTATTGAAATTTAGTCAGAAGTTGAGATACAATGCTTATGTTAACGTGTGTATATGAATAGGATGACACCATCCTGTAGTATATATATTTTGTCAGAAGTTAAGTTACAATACATAAGTTAGTGTGTGTAATAAATAGGACGATACCGTCCTCTACTATTGATATTTAGTCAGAAGTTAAGTTACAATACTTAAGTTGGTGTGTGTACATGAATAGGACGATACCGTCCTGAACTATTGATATTTAGTCAGAAGTTAAGTTATAATGCTTAAGTTAGTGTGTGTATAAAAATAGGATGATATTATCCTTTAGTATTGAAATTTAGTCAGAAGTTAAGTTACAATGTTTAGCTTAGTGTGTGTATATAAATAGGATGACATCATCCTTTAGTATTGAAATTTAGTCAGGAGTTAAGATACAATGCTTAGGTTAGTGTGTGTATATGAATAGGATGATACCATCCTTTAGTATTGAAATTTAGTAAGGAGTTAAGTTACAATGCTTAGGTGAGTGTGTGTATATGAATAGGATGATACCATCCTTTAGTATTGAAATTTAGTCAGGAGTTAAGTTACAATGCTTAGGTTAGTGTGTTTATATGAATAGGATGATACCATCCTTTAGTATTGAAATTTAGTAAGGAGTTAAGTTACAATGCTTAGTTTAGTGTGTATATATGAATAGGATGATATCATCCTTTAGTATTGAAATTTAGTCAGGAGTTTAGTTACAATGTTTAGCTTAGTGTGTATATATGAATAGGATGATACCATCCTTTAGTATTGAAATTTAGTCAGGAGTTAAGTTACAATGCTTAGGTTAGTGTGTGTATATGAATAGGATGATACCATCCTTTAGCATTGAAATTTAGTCAGGAGTTAAGTTACAATGCTTAGGTTAGTCTATGTATATGAATAAGATGATATCATCCTTTAGTATTGATATTTTGTCAGGAGTTAAGTTACAATGCTTAGGTTAGTGTGTGTATATGAATAAGACGATACCGTCCTGTACTATTGAAATTTAGCCAGAGTTTAGTTACAATACTTACGTTAGTGTGTGTATATGAATAGGTTAATACCATCCTTTAGTATTCATATTTAGTCAGAAGTTAAGTCACAATGCTCAGGTTAGTCTGTGTATATGAATAGGATGATATCATCCTGTAGAACTGAAATTTAGCCAGAGGTTTGGGTACAATGCTTAGGTTAGTGTGTGTATATCAATAGGATGAAACCATCCTTTAGTATTGAAGTTTAGTCAGAAGTTAAGTCACAATGCTTAGGTTTGTGTGTATATCAATAGGATAGCATCCTGTATAATTGAAAAGTAACCAGAGGTTTAGTTACAATGCTTAAGTTAGTGTGTATATATCAAAAGGAAGAAACCATAGATTATTATTGAAATTTAGTCAGAAGTTAAGATACAATGCTTTGCTTAGTGTGTATATTATAGGATGAAACCATCTTTGCTATTGAAATTTAGTCAGCAATTAAAATACAATGATTAGCTAAGTGTGTTTATATCAATAGGATGAAACCATCTATTACTAATGAAATTTAGTCAGAAGTTAAGTCACAATGCATAGGTTTGTGTATATATCAATAGCATGATAGCGTCCTGTAGAATTGAAATTTAGCCAGAGGTTTAGTTACAATGCTTAAGTTACTCTATGTGTATCAATAGGATGAAACCATCCTTTACTATATAAATTTAGTCAGAAGTTAAGATACAATGCTTAAGTTAGTCTGTGTATATCAATAGGCAAACCATCCCTTACTATTGAAATTTAGTCAGAAGTTAAGATACAATGCTTACGTTAGTGTGGGTATATCAATAGGATAGCATCCTGTAGAATTGAAATTCAGCCAGAGTTTAGTTACAATGCTTAAGTTAGTGTGTGTTTATCAACAGGATGATAGCATCCTGTAGAATTGAAATTTAGCCAGAGTATAGTTACAATGCTTAGGTTAGTCTGGGTATATCAATAGGATGATAGCATCCTGTAGAATTGAAATTTAGCAGAGTTTGGCCACAATGCTTAGCATAGTGCATGTATATGAATAGGATGAAACCATCCTTTACTATTGAAATTTAGTCTGAAGCTAAGTCACAATGCTTAGCTAGGGGTGTGTATATGAATAGGATGAAACCATCCTTTACTATTGAAATTAAGTCAGAAGTTAAGATACAATGCTTAAGTTAGTGTGTGTATATCAATAGGATGAAACCATCCTTTACTACTGATATTTAGTCAGAAGTTAAGATACAATGCTTAGGTTAGTGTGTGTAATCAATAGGATGATAGCATCCTGTAGTATTGTCATTTTGTCAGAGGTTAAGTTACAATGCTTAAGTTAGTCTATGTATACAAATAAGATGATACCATCCTGTACTATTGAACTTTAGTCAGAAGTTAAGTTACAATACTTACGTTAGTGTGTGTATATGAATAGCACGACACCGTCCTGTATTATTGAAATTTAGCCAGACGTTTAGTTACAATGCTTACGTTAGTGTGTGTATATGAATAGGTAGATACCATCTTTTAGCATTGAAATTTAGTCAGAAGTTAAGTTACAATGTTTAGCTTAGTGTGTGTATATGAAATGGTCAATACCATCCTGTACTATTGAAATTTAGTCAGACATTTAGTTGCAATTCTTAGGTTAGTGTATGTATATGAATAGGACGATACCATACTGCACTATTGATATTAAGTCAGATGTTAAGTTACAATACTTAAGTTAGTGTGTATATATGAATAGGACGATACCTTTCTGTACTATTGATATTTAGTCACAAGTTAAGTTGCAATGCTTAGGTTAGTGTGTGTATATCAATAGCACGATACCGTCCTGTACTATTGATATTTACTCAGAAGTTAAGTTACAATGCTTAGGTTGGTGTGTGTATATGAATAGGACGATACCGTCCTGTACTATTGATATTTAGTCAGAAGTTAAGTTACAATGCTTAGGTTAGTGTGTGTATATGAATAGGGTGATATCATCCTTTAGTATTGAAATTTAGTCAGAAGTTAAGTTACAATGCTTAGGTTAGTCTGTGTATATGAACAGGATGAAACCATCCTTTACTATTGAAATTTAGTCTGAAGCTAAGTCACAATGCTTAGCTAAGGGTGTGTATATGAATAACCATCTTTTACTATTGAAATTTAGTCAGAAGTTAAGATATAATGCTTACCATAGTGTGTGTATATCAATAGGATGAAACCATCCTTTACTCTTGAAATTTAGTCAGAAGTTAAGATACAACGCTTAGGTTAGTGTGTGTATATCAATAGGATGATAGCATCCTGTAGTATTAATATTTTGTCAGAAGTTAAGTTACAATGCTTAAGATAGTCTATGTATACAAATAAGATGATACCGTCCTGCACTATTGAACTTTAGTCAGAAGTTAACTTACAATACTTAAGTTAGTTTGCATATATGAATAGGACGATACCGTCCTGTAATATTGAAATTTAGCCAGACATTTTGGTACAATGCTTAGGTTAGTGTGTGTATATTAATAGGATGATATAATCCCTTAGTATTGAAATTTAGTCAGAAGTTACGTTAGAATGCTTAGCTTAGTGTGTGTATAAGAATAGGACGATTCCGTCCTGTACTATTCATATTTAGTCAGAAGTTAAGTTACAATACTTAAGTTAGTGTGTGTATATGAATAGGACGATACCGTCCTGTATAATTGAAATTAAGCCAGACGTTTAGTTACAGTGCTTAGGTTAGTGTGTGTATATGAATAAGGACGATACCATCCTGTACTATTGATATTTTGTCAGAAGTTAAGTTACAATGCTTAAGTTAGTGTGTGTATATGAATATGATACTATCCCTTAGTATTGAAATTTAGTCAGAAGTTAAGTTACAATGTTTAGCTTAGTGTAGGTAATTGAATAGGACGATACCGTCCTGTAGTATTGAAATTTAGCCAGACGTTTAGTTGCAATTCCTAGGTAAGTGTGATTATATGAATAGGATAATATCATCCTTTAGTATTGAAATATAGTCAGAAGTTAAGTTACAATGCTTAGGTTAGTGTGTATATATATCAATAGGATAAAACCATCCTTTAGTATTCAAATTTAGTCAGAAGTTAAGTCACAATGCTTAGGTTAGTCTGTGTATATCAATAGGATGATACCATCCTGTAGAACTGAAATTTAGAAAAAGTTTTAGTTACAATGCTTAGGTTAGTGTGTGTATATCAATAGGATGATAGCATCCTGTAAAATTGAAATTTAGTCAGAAGTTACAATGTTTAGCTTAGTGTGTGTATATGAATAGGATGAAACCATCCTTTAGTATTCAAATATAGTCAGAAGTTAAGTCACAATGCTTAGGTTTGTGTGTATATCAATAGGATGATAGCATCCTGTAGAATTGAAAAGTAACCAGAGGTTTAGTTACAATGCTTAAGGTAGTGTGTGTATATCAATAGGATGAAACCATCCTTTAGTACTGAACTTTAGTCAGAAGTTAAGTTACAATGCTTAGGTTTGTGTGTATATATACAGGATGATAGGATCCTGTAGGATTGAAATTTAGCCAGAGGTTTAGTTACCATGCTTAGGTTAGTGTGTGTATATCAATAGGATGATAGCATCATGTAACATTGAAATTTAGCCAGTGGTTTACTTACAATGTTTAAGGTAGTGTGTGTATATCAATAGGATGAAACCATCCTTTAGTATTCAAATTTAGTCAGAACTTAAGTTACAATGCTTAAGTTAGTGAGTGTATATGAATAGGACGATACCGTCCTGCAGAATTGAAATTTAGCCAGAGGTTTAGCTACAATGCTTAGTTATAAGGGTGTATACGAATAGGATGATACTGCCCTGTACTATTGAAATTTAGTCCGAAGTTAAGTTACAATGCTTAGCTTGGTGTGTGTATATCAATAGGATGAAACCATCCTTTAATATTAAAATTTAGTCAGAAGTTAAGTAACAATGCTTAGGTTAGTATGGGTATACGAATAGGATGATACCGCCCTGTAGTATTTAAATTTAGTCAGAAGCTAAGTTACAATCCTTAGGTTTTTTTGTATATCAATAGGATGATAGCGTCCTATAGAATTGAACTTCAGCCAGAAGTTTCGTTAGTATGCTTAAGTTAGTGTGTGTATATCAATAGGATGAAACCATCCTTTACTATTGAAATTTAGTTAGAAGTTAAGATACAATGCTTAAGTTAGTGTGTGTATATCAATAGGATGAAACCATCCTTTACTATTGAAATTTAGTTAGAAGGTAAGATACAATGCTTAAGTTAGTGTGTGTATATTGTCGTAGCCTCTCTACAAAATACTTCTCAGAAATTATGGGAGCTACTCGTTTGCAAGAGGTACGGGCAAATTAAACAAGAACTTCACATGGCGAGGCTACGACGAGGGACGCAGCTAAAGAACGTACAGAAAATATTACTAATCAGAATAATACCTGGCTTTAAGGGAGAGGAAGGAGTCTACGCTACCATAATTAAAACTCGTCAAGAGTGGATGACTAAGGGTTTAATGAGATAAAGTCTAATTACGTTACTTACATTCTTTTCCCATTGTCTGTTGGCGAGGCCATCGTGCCGGAGCACGAAGAAAGCAGTTCTACGTCTTACCTACTCGGATCTTACTTGCTGACTCCCAAACCAACGCTAACTCTTCAAGCGTCACTGACGCTATCACCTCCCTAACACTTAGTTCCCCGTGACTAACCCCTACTTACAGACAAACTGCCGTCTCGGATCTCGGTGCCCAGAGAGTCGTGTATCCTATTATCTGTGCATACGTCACATCTCCCCCTGGCCACCGAGATCGACGACCTCGTCGACACAAGGCAAACAAAACAAAGACAATAAAAGAACAAACAAAATGACATAGAAAAAAATGAAACATGTGTGAAGCACCGAGATATAACAGAATAATATACATGTATGCCAGATGCCTTGTGGCCTTTATGAGTCTCGAACTGTGGATAATATTGTTACTGCACTTATGCTTGAGCACCCCGCACACGCACACACACCACGCTGCCTCTGTTCACATGCAAATAAATGCGCCAAAACACGTGCTGATGAAGACTGGTTTCACAAGCTAGAATTAGTGCTGAAATGCATGACCACGCGGGAATTACATAACACACGTGCGTACATAAAAGTTACACGAAAAATGTCCCACAAAAGTATAGTAAACAGCTAGAAATCACAATCACTGGAATATAAAGTTATAAGTTTCCAGAACCACTGCTAATAAGCACAGAAAACCATATTTTCACCTAGATGGCCAACACGTGACGAGCACATTTTCAAAGT
The DNA here is from genome assembly GCA_030765065.1 of Deroplatys truncata. Lineage (NCBI taxonomy): Eukaryota > Metazoa > Arthropoda > Insecta > Mantodea > Mantidae > Deroplatys > Deroplatys truncata. The sequence goes on from CM060975.1 coordinate 888,885, forward strand.
TGCAAATATCTCACTCGTTTCACAACTCACCTTTCACAAAAATATACTTCAAAATAACCAGCACGAACCACTTAGCACAGCAATACAATTTAATAGAAATAAAGCCAAAATAAGAGGAAAATGGAGTCAGGAGTCTCAGCGTCACGCCGACAGACAATGGAAAATTGCAAAAATGAACTCAAAATTAAAATTTAGAAACGAGACTTTCAGAAATTATAGCAACAAAGTTTAGAATATAGAAATCACAAATTACACCATCAAAATCCTTACCCTTAAGCCAGAAACAAATTTAGATTTTTAGCGACCACTTGGAGGACCACAACCGTTACATTTCAGAGGGAAAAAAAATTTTGCACTTAAAAATCTCACAAAAACCAAACTACGCCCGGCTCTCCGCCAACTGTCGTAGCCTCTCTACAAAATACTTCTCAGAAATGATGGGAGCTACACGCTTGCAAGAGGTACGGCCAAATTAAACAAGAACTTCACATGGCGAGGCTATGACGAGGGACGCAGCTAAAGAACGAACAGAAAATATTACTAATCAGAATAATACCTGGCTTTAAGGGAGAGGAAGGAGTCTACGCTACCATAATTAAAACTCGTCAAGAGTGGATGGCTAAGGGTTTAATGAGATAAAGACTAATTACATTACATTCTTTTCCCATTGTGTGTTGACGAGCCCATCGTGCCGGAGCACGAAGAAAGCAGTTCTACGTCTTACCTACTCGGATCTTACTTGCTGACTCCCAAACCAACGCTAATTCTTCAGGCGTCACTGACGCTATCCCCTCCCTAACACTTAGTTCCCCCTGACTTAACCCTACTCACAGACAAACTGCCGTCTCGGATCTCGGTGCCCAGAGAGTCGTGTATCCTATTATCTGTGCATACGTCACAATATCAATAGGATGAAACCATCGTTTACTATTGAAATTTAGTCAGAAGTTGTCACAATGCCTAGGTTAGTGTGCGTATATCAATACGACGAAACCATCCTTTACTATTGAAATTTAGTCAGAGGTTAAGATACAATGCTTAAGTTAGTGTGTGTATATCAATAGGATGAAACCATCCTTTACTATTGAAATTTAGTCAGAAGTTAAGATACAATGCTTAGGTTATTGTGCATATATCAATAGGATGAAACCATCCTTTACTATTGAAATTTAGTCAGAAGTTAAGTTACAATGCTTAGGTTAGTGTGTGTATATCAATAGGATGAAACCATTTTTTACTATTGAAATTTAGTCAGAAGTTCAGATACAATGCTTAAGTTAGTGTGTGTATATCAATAGGATGAAACCATCCTTTACTATTGAAATTTAGTCAGAAGTTAAGTTACAATGTTTATGGTAGTGTTTGTATATCAATAGGATGAAACCACCCTTTAGTATTCAAATGTAGTCAGAAGTTAAGTCACAATGCTTAAGTTAGTGAGTGTAAATGAATAGCACGATACCGTCCTGCAGAATTGAAATTTAGCCAGAGGTTTAGCTACAATCCTTAGGTTTAAGGGTGTATACGAATAGGATGATAATGCCCTGTACTATTGAAATTTAGTCCAAATTTAAGTTACAATGCTTAGCTTGGTGTGTGTGTTTATCAATAGGATGAAACCATCCTTTAATATTGAAATTTAGTCAGAAGTTAAGTAACAATGCTTAGGTTAGTGTGTGTATACGAATAGGATGATACCGTCCTGTAGTATTTAAATTTAGTCAGAAGCTAAGTTACAATCCTTAAGTTTTTTTGTTTATCAATAGGATGATAGCGTCCTATAGAATTGAAATTCAGCCAGAGGTTTAGTTAGTATGCTTAAGTTAGTGTGTGTATATCAATAGGATGAAACCATCCTCTACTATTGAAATTTAGTCAGAAGTTAAGATACAATGCTTAAGTTTGTGTGTGTATATCAATAGGATGAAACCATCCTTTACTATTGAAATTTAGTCAGAAGCTAAGTCACAATGCCTAGCTTAGTGTGCGTATATCAATACGATGAAACCATCCTTTACTTTTGAAATTTAGTCAGAAGTAAAGATACAATGCTTAAGTTAGAGTGTGTATATTAATAGGATGAAACCATCCTTTACTATTAAAATTTAGTCAGAAGCTAAGTCACAATGCCTAGCTTAGTGTGCGTATATCAATACGATGAAACCATACTTTACTATTGAAATTTAGTCAGAAATTAAGATACAATGCTTAAGCTAGTTTGTGTATATCAATAGGATGAAGCCATCCTTTACTAATGAAATTTAGTCAGAACTTAAGATACAATGCTTAGGTTAGTGTGCATATATCAATAGGATGCAACCATCCTTTACTATTGAAATTTAGTCAGAAGTTAAGGTACAATGCTTAGGTTAGTGTGCATATATCAATAGGATGCAACCATCCTTTACTATTGAAATTTAGTCAAAAGTTAAGGTACAATGCTTAGGTTAGTGTGTGTATATCAATAGGATGAAACCATCCTTTACTATTGAAATTTAGTCAGAAGTTCAGATACAATGCGTAAGTTAGTGTGTGTATATCAATAGGATCAAACCATCCTTTACTATTGAAATTTAGTCAGAATAAGTTACAATGCTTAGGTTAGTATGTGTATATCAACAGGATGAAACCATCCTTTACTATTGAAATTTACTCAGAAGTTAAGTCACAATACTTAGTTTAGTGTGTGTATATCAACAGAATGAAACCATCCTTTACTATTGAAATTTAGTCAGAAGCTAAGTCACATTGCTTAGGTTAGTGTGTGTATATCAATAGAATAAAACCATCCTTTACTACTGAAATTTAGTCAGAAGCTAAGTTACAATACTTAGCTTAGTTTGTATATATGAATTGGATGATACCGTCCTGTGGTATTGAAGTTTACTCAGATCATAAGGTACACTGCTTAGGATAGTGTGTGTGTATGAATAGGAGGATACCGTCCTGTAGAGTTGAAGTTTACTCATATCATAACGTACACTAGTAAGGATAGTGTGTGTGTGTATGAATAGGAGGATACCGTCATGTAGAGTTGAAATTTACTCATATCATAACGTACACTAGTTAGGATAGTGTGTGTGTGTATGAATAGGAGGATACCATCATGTAGAATTGAAGTTTACTCATATCATAACATACACTAGTTAGGATAGTGTGTGTGTGTATGAATAGGAGGATACCGTCATGTAGAGTTGAAGTTTACTCATATCATAACGTACACTAGTTAGGATAGTATGTGTGTGTATGAATAGGAGGATACCATCATGTAGAATTGAAGTTTACTCAGATTATAAGGTACACTGCTTAGGTTAGTGGGTGTGTGAATAAAATGATACCATCATGTAGAATTGAAGTGTACTCATATCATAAAGTACACTACTTAGGATGGTGCGTGTGTATGAATAAGATGATACCGTCATGTAGAATTGAAGTTTACTCAGATCATAAGGTACACTGCTTAAATTAGTGTGTGTGTATGAATAAGATGATACCGTCATGTAGAGTTGAAGTTTACTTAGATCATAAGGTACATTGCTTAAGTTAGTGAGTGTGTATGAATAGGATGATACCGTCATGTAGAGTTGAAGTTTGCTTAGATCATAAGGTACACTGCTTAAGTTAGTCTGTGTGTATGAATAAGATGATACCGTCATGTAGAGTTGAAGTTTACTTAGATCATAAGGTACACTGCTTAAGTTAGTCTTTGTGTATGAATAAAATGATAACGTCATGTAGAGTTGAAGTTTACTCAGATCATAAGTTACACTGCTTAAGTTAGTGTGTGTGTATGAATAAGATGATAACGTCATGTAGAGTTGAAGTTTACTCAGATCATAAGTTACACTGCTTAAGTTAGTGTGTGTGTATGATTAAGATGATACTGTCATGTAGAGTTGAAGTTTACTCAGATCATAAGTTACACTGGTTAAGTTAGTGTGTGTGTATGAATAAGATGATAACGTCATGTAGAGTTGAAGTTTACTCAGATCATAAGTTACACTGCTTAAGTTAGTGTGTGTGTGTATGATTAAGATGATACTGTCATGTAGAATTGAAGTTTACTTAGATCATAAGGTACACCGCTTAAGTTAGTCTGTGTGTATGAATAAGATGATACTGTCAGGTAGAATTGAAGTTTACTCAGATCATAAGGTAGACTGCTTAAGTTAGTGTATGTGTATGAATAAGATGATGCCGTCATGTAGAATTGAAGTTTATTCAGATCATAAGGTACACTGCTTCAGTTAGTGTATGTGTATGAATAAGATGATACCGTCATGTAGAGTTGAAGTTTACTCAGATCATAAGGTACACTACTTAGGATTGTGTGTATGAATAAGATGATACCATCATTTAGATTTGAAGCTTACTCAGATCATAAGGTACACTGCCTAGGATAGTGTGTGTGTGTGTATGAATACGATGATACCGTCATGTAGAATTGAAGTTTACTCAGATCATAAGGTACACTGCCTAGGATAGTGTGTGTGTGTGTATGAATAGGAGGATACCGTCATGTAGAGTTGAACTTTACTCAGATCATAAGGTACACTACTTAGGATAGTGTGTGTGTATTAATAGGAGGATACCGTCATGTAGAACTGAAGTTTACTCAGATCATAAGGTACACTACTTAGGATAGTGTGTGTGTATTAATAGGAGGATACCGTCAGGTAGAGTTGAAGTTTACTCAGATCATAAGGTACACTACTTAGGATAGTGTGTGTATTAATAGGAGGATACCGTCATGTAGAGTTGAAGTTTACTCAGATCATAAGGTACACTACTTAGGATAGTGTGTGTATTAATAGGAGGATACCGTCATGTAGAGTTGAAGATTACTCAGATCATAAGGTACACTGCTTAGGAGAGTGTGTGTATTAATAGGAGGATACCGTCATGTAGAGTTGAAGTTTACTCAGATCATAAGGTACACTGCTTAGGATAGTGTGTGTATTAATAGGAGGATACCGTCATGTGAATTGAAGTTTACTCAGATCATAAGGTATACTGCTTAAGTTAGTGTGTGTGTTTGAATAGGAGGATACCGTCATGTAGAGTTGAAGTGTACTCAGATCATAAGGTACACTGCTTAAGTTAGTGTGTGTGAATGAACTAGATGATACCATCATGTAGAGTTGAAGTTTACTCAGATCATAAGGTACACTGCTTAAGTTAGTGTGTGTGTATGAATAAGATGATACCGTTATGTAGAATTGAAGATTACTCAGATCATAAGGTACACTACTTAGGAGAATGTGTGTGTGTGTGTATGAATAAGATGATACCGTCATGTAGAACTGAAGATTACTCAGATCATAAGGTACACTGCTTAAGTTAGTGTGTGTGTGTATGAATAAGATGATACCTTCATGTAGAATTGAAGTTTACTCAGATCATAAGATACACTACTTAGGTTATTGTGTGTATATGAATAAGATGATACCGTCATGTAGAACTGAAGTTTACTCAGATCATAAGGTATACTGCTTAATTTAGTGTGTGTGTTTGAATAGGAGGATACCGTCATGTAGAATTGAAGCTTACTCAGATCATAAGGTACACTACTTAGGTTAGTGTAAGTGTGTATGAATAGAAGGATACCGTCCTGTAGAGTTGAAGTTTACTCAGATCATAAGGTACACTGCTTAGGTTAGTGTGTGTGTATATGAATAGGAGGATACCGTCATGTAGAGTTGAAGTTTACTCAGATCATAAGGTACACTGCTTAAGTTAGTGTGTGTGTGTGTGTTTGAATAAGATGATACCGTCATGTAGAACTGGAAATTACTCAGATCATAAGGTACACTGCTTAAGTTAGTGTGTGTAAATGAATAACATGATTCCGTCATGTAGAATTGAAGTTTATTCAGATCAAGAGGTACACTACTTAGGTTAGTGTGTGTATATATGAATAAGATGATACCGTCATGTAGAATTGAAGTTTACTCAGATCATAAGGTACACTGCTTAAGTTAGTGCTTGTGTATGAATAAGATGATGCCGTCATGTAGAATTGAAGTTTATTCAGATCACAAGGTACACTGCTTAAGTTAGTGTGTGTGAATGAATAGGACACCGTCCTGTAGAGTTGTAGTTTACTCAGATCATAAGGTACACTGCTTAGGTTAGTGTGTGTGTGTGTGTATGAATAGAAGGATACCGTCCTGTTGAGTTGACGTTTACTCAGATCATAAGGTACACTGCTTAGGTTAGTGTGTGTGTGTATATGAATAGGAGGATACCGTCATGTAGAGTTGAAGTTTACTCAGATCATAAGGTAGACTGCCTAAGTTAGTGTGTGTGTATTAATAGGAGGATACCATCATGTAGAACTGAAGTTTAGACAGATCATAAGGTACACTACTTAGGATAATGAGTGTGTGTATGAATAAGATGACACCATCATGTTAATTGAAGTTTACTCAGATCATAAGGCACACTGCTTAAGTTAGTGTGTGTGTATGAGTAAGTTGATACCGTCATGTAGAATTGAAGTTTACTCAGATCATAAGGTACACTACTTAGGTTTTTGTGTGTATATCAATAAGATGATACCGTCATGTAGAACTGAACTTTACTCAGATCATAAGGTACACTGCCTAAGTTAGTGTGTGTGTATTAATAGGAGGATACCATCATGTAGAATTGAAGTTTAGACAGATCATAAGGTACACTACTTAGGATAATGTGTGTGTGTATGAATAAGATGATACCATCATGTAGAATTGAGGTTTACTCAGATAATGAGGTACACTGCTTAAGTTAGTGTGTGTGTATTAATAGGAGGATACCATCATGTAGAATTGAAGTTTAGACAGATCATAAGGTACACTACTTAGGATAGTGTGTGTGTGTGTATGAATAAGATGATACCATCATGTAGAATTGAAGTTTACTCAGATCATGAGGTACACTGCTTAAGTTAGTGTGTGAGTATGATTAGCAGGATACCGTCATGTAGAATTGAAGTTTACTCAGATCATAAGGTGCACTGCTTAAGTTAGGGAGTGCGTATGATTAAGATGATACTGTCATGCAGACTTGAAGTTTACTTAGATCATAAGGTACACTGCTTAAGTTAGTCTGTGTGTATGAATAAGATGATACCGTCATGTAGAGTTGAAGTTTACTTAAATCATAAGGTACATTACTTAGGAGAGTGTGTGTGTATGAATAAGATGATACCATCATGTAGAATTGAAGTTTACTCAGATCATAAGGTAGACTGCCTAAGTTAATGTGTGTGTATGAATAACATGATACCATCATGTAGAATTGAGGTTTACTCAGATCATAAGGTACACTGCTTGAGTTAGTGTGAGTGAATGAATAAGATGATACCATCATGTAGAGTTGAAGTTTACCAGATCATAAGGTACATTACTTAGGAGAGTGTGTGTGTATGAATAAGATGATACCATCATGTAGAATTGAAGTTTACTCAGATCATAAGGTAGACAGCCTAAGTTAATGTGTGTGTATGAATAACATGATACCATCATGTAGAATTGAGGTTTACTCAGATCATAAGGTACACTACTTAGAATAGTGTGTGTGTATGTATAAGATGATACCATTATGTAGAATTGAAGTCTACTCAGATCATAAGGTGCGCTGCTTAAGTTAGTGTGTGCGTATGAATAAGATGATACCGTCATGTAGAATTGAAGTTTACTCAGATCATAAGGTACAGTGCTTAAGGTAGTGTGTGTGTATGAATAAGATAATACTGTCATGTAGAATTGAAGCTTACTCAGATCATAAGGTACACTGCTTAAGTTAGTGTGTGTATGTATATGATACCATCATGTAGAATTGAAGTTTACTCACATCATAAGGTACACTACTTAGGATGGTGTGTGTGTATGAATAAGATGATACCGTCATGTAGAATTGAAGTTTACTCAGATCATAAGGTACATTACTTAAGTTGGTGTGTGTGTATGAATAAGATGATACCATCAAGCAGAATTGAAGATTACTCAGATCATAAGGTACATTACTTAAGTTAGTGTGTGTGTATGAATAAGATGATACCGTCATGTAGATTTGAAGTTTACTCAAATCATAAGGTACATTACTTAAGTTAGTGTTTGTGTATGAATAAGATGATACCGTCATGTAGAGTTGAGGCTTACTCAGATTATAAGGTACACTACTTAGGATAATGTGTGTGTATGAATAAGATAATACCATCATGTAGAATTGAAGTGTACTCAGATCATAAGGTACACTACTTAGGATAGTATGTGTGTATGAAGAAGATGATACCATAATGTAGAATTGAAGTTTACTCAGATCATAAGGTACACTACTTAGGTTAGTGGGTGTATGAATAAAATGATACCATCATGTAGAATTGAAGTGTACTCATATCATAAGGTAAACAACTTAGGATGGTGTGTGTGTATGAATAAGATGATACCGTCATGTAGAATTTAAGTTTACTCAGATCATAAGGTACACTGCTTAAGTTAGTGTGTGTGTATGAATAAGATGATACCGTCATGTAGAGTAGAAGTTTACTTAGATCATAAGGTACACTGCTTAAGTTAGTGTGTGTGTATGAATAAGATGATACGACATGTAGAGTTGAAGTTTACTCAGATC